>SDVV010033710.1:0-11265 GCA_016164225.1 Gammarus roeselii
TGAACGGACACGTATTACACCTGTTAATATTAAAGCTAATTGTCCTATTACATGAGGTATATTTGAATCTTGGTCGTTGCCAATCAATTCATTATAAAAAGTTTTTTCTAGAAAATTATGCCAGAAGTGTTATTTTACTCATATGTTTTTTTCCTAATGTAAATTTCACTACATTGCACCGATAATAATGCATAAAGTAGGAATTCCATCGATCTTCCCTCCTATCATGAAGCTTCAGCATGGCCTGTTATTTTCATGAAGGTGATGCGGTGAGATATGGGTTCAGCAAATCTTGAACTTCATACCCTGATCGCATCTGAAATATTACGAATATATTTTCATAGGATAAACATAATGGATGCTAGATGATTACCAATTTGGGTAATATGTCCGACGCCTTCTATTATTGGGTCAACAGCATGACCTAGTTATATCTACATATCCATACGGTAATGTCGTCCAGTTTGTTTGTTTGTTTGTTCGCCTTTTCGTCTGTTCGTGTGTCCATGAGCTGCTCCAAAGCTGATGGACCGATGGTTACGAAGCATTGGTAAGTTTGTTGGGCGTACCCTCGGTCAGAAGTTATCATCAGTTCCAAGTAAATTGACATATTCCGTTTAAATATCAGTTTGGCTTAAGATACATGTACCTACTGGTTTCTTTAGAGAAAGTATTAGTGTTTGGTTCAACTAGGATTACTCGTATTGGCACAGAAGGCCTAAATTCAACAATGTTCATGATATTTGTTCATAACCTGGATTACTTCAATGATTCCAGTAGGATACAATCATAAATAAATGAATCCTGGACATCTCCGAGATGCCGATAACTAATTTTATTTCAAAACAATATGGGATCGTATCAAGAATACGGCAACTGGAAGCAGAGCTGTTGGAATAATTTTTTCAAAAATGCAAGATGGATAGGTGCAATAGACGACGCCGGGGTGTCCTGGCAGAGGGCTTGGATTCATCCATGTCGAAGCGCCTTCTGGTCGATGTATTAAATCATTACTTGACGGACTCATTACGTGAGTGAGTGCAAGTTTACTCAAATTTGTTCTGTTTAAAGTCATAATGAAAAGCAGTATTATAATGTATGATATACTCGCTTAAAATACCACACGTTTTCTGAAATCCAAACTCAAACCAGAACTAGAACTTTTCACCGCATTTGATGGCCACGGTCGAGTTTCCGAACAACCATATACAGTACACTGCATCATAGCTACGGAGTAAAGGTTAAGATTTGATTTGAATTAATACTGAAGGTTGTGGTGCCACCCGGTGGAATGATCCATGCATTACGACTGACAAAACTGTAGAGAAGAACAGAAATGAAATTCTATACTTATTGATGCAGTTCAGTTTCCTTGAATTGGTGAGAAACTATGTTTTGATTACAGTATAGGGCGATCGTGATGACGTCACCCAACCAACGCCTGCGGTTAAGGAGGCATGTAAACGCACCCTGACAATGATTTATCATTTTTCGATGGGGAGCAATTCTGGTATTTGCCGAGTAAAATAAAACGTTGCATTATGGTTGCAGGAAACTTTAGTGGGTGTCTGCTGTGTACGAGAAAGAATCCTGGAGGCTAAGCCAGCTGCTCAGCTAGGTGAAAATTAATTCGTTGTCATGATACAACACAAATAACCATGAGGAAGAGCGTTCACCAACTGGCATTCAGAAATTAGAAGCTGCCACTCTCTGAAAAGATGGTGCAGTTCAGACTCACCCTTTATGTTGGGTGGTGTTGCCTGGATGAAGGATCCAACACTACTCACGACACTCTAAACATCAGCGAAATGAAAGACAGGAGGCATTGACGTATCGTATCATCTCTGATGCAATGAAAAAGGAAATGACTTAAAAATTGAAGAAACATGTTAAAACTGAGAGATAGCCTCACTGTGGTGTACCGTACCCAGACTTGATAAGAGTCGTGACTCGAAAAAGAAGATGAGTTTGGCCACCCAGTTCCCAACAAATGTTGGCGCACAATACCTACGATTGAATATCATGGATTCCTTTGATTTGTCAAGGGTTTGAATGCCCGTGACAATTCCATAAGCATTGAACAAAAAATAAACTAGGCTTTGCATTTAGTGCAAAACCAACTGATGAAGTGCCAGTATCTTTTAACTTGGTAGTGATCCAATTGTATCGACGGTTTCGATGTGTAATCTTGGCTATTCATTTAGAGGTATCGGGCCTATACTCTTTGATATCTGTTTTGGGAGTCTGTATTTCTTCGTCGATCTGTGGGTACCATTCTAATGAACGAACACTACCGAGATGATTAACGTGCAATAGTACCAATATCTTACGTCAAAATCACTTAGGAATTACTACTCTGTTGCCATACATGAAACTTATTGTGTAATGAAAGTTGTTCCTTTGCGCGCTGGAAAGGTTTCATGGCTTCATTTACAGTTTAGGGTAATCCACGCAAGGCTCAGCGCCTGAAATTGGTTAACTGTGGATATATATCGGTTTTACTACTTATTTCTTTCGACGACACTTTATTCGACTCCCAATGTTTCACCAACAATACCAGCACATTTGGTTCTAAGTCGTCCTTTGGATCAGCTAAAGGTAATCGTGGGAGACAATCGCGTATGTATGTGGATCTGACAGGTATATAAAACATTTTATGAGTGTACTGCCTCAGTTGAAAGTTCCTTATTTGTAATCTTGCACTTGCAAGCCCGGCCGATATGAATTTGAAACTCATCTCCCAGAAGGTATTCCCTAAATGTTTCTATTCCAATTCGTATTGCCAGTGCCTCTTTGTTCATTGGGCCTTAACCTGTTTTGAGCGAGTGTGAGCATTTTTTCAAGAAATTGGACAGGCATGGAAGTCTCATTGTGTTTAGAAGCAGAACCAGAGCTATACTCGAATGCTTGCGTGTCATGGCAGTTTCTAGCGTTAAGTCAAATAATTGTAATATTTTTATTCCCTCGAAATCTATTCTTTAACGTCTCGAGGCATGCTCGATGATATTAATTCCCGGCAAATCCTGCGTTTTTCATAAGTAATGCGCACAATAGCAATAATGAACTACTGCTATTAGGTATAATCTGCACAATTCCACAAGGCTCTGAACTTTGGCAACAACCAAACCCACAGAAAGTCAGAGCCTCTAAGATGGCCCTGACTTTCTGTAGGTTTGGTTGCGCCCCTCGTTTGATAACTCGTATCCGAGACATTATCCACTGGTTGTGAAATATTGACATTTAGCCTGGTTGATTTCAAACCCGAAGACCTTTTATGCATGTAAGTACTTTGTCTGACATCTCTAGATGTTCATGTGTCCTGGTGAGCACTAATACAACATCCATGCACATTATTGCTTTGGGTACATCAGAAAGCACCTGTGAAGGGAATGCCTGACAATTTTCTCTGGCTGTAGCTTAACCAAACGGTAGGAAATTACATTGGAAAATTCCCTGTGAAGTGCTGCGATAGTGTCTTTTTAAGTTCCTCATCGAACGGGAGTGGCAAATATACCTTTTTGTAAATCAATGCGCGAAATCACTATGGCGGTTCTAATGTTCCCTCGCTCGTGACGCCGAGTTAGAGTCTGAGAAGTTATTGCTTACGTGAATCAGTTGATCGGTAGTGCGTGATTACCGAAGAGTATTGGTCCCCGATAGCTTTAAAACTGCCACTCCGAGGGATCCAATCGTGAAAATAGTCCGTCACCTTCTAAATTCTAAAAAAAATCTTTACAAAATACCTATATTAGAACAGTACACACTTTGGTCTATGAAACACTGGTATACATCAATCGTCTACCTTAAACTTTACCGAATGTTTCACACCGTTTTTTGTGACCAAGAGACAGAATACGCTCAATATGTAACCGGTTTAATGGAGATGGGTCGCTCGGGTATATTCTCGGTGAAATAAACCTTTTTACCTAATCCCTACCAATCAACATTGGCAGATGTGTTGGTTGGTCTTTGGATGTGTTTTTAATCATTTCATTTAGTGTCGTTTCACGAATGAATTCAATTGCAGTATTACCGTAACATGTATCCCGCTGATACGTTCATCTCACATCGGAACTACGAATATTACGACCAATATTCTAATCGAACCGTACCATTGATGGCGAGCCACTTATTTCAACAGAAGCCCTCTCGTCCATGGATCTTCCAACTAATAAGTTAGTGATGTTATTCCTGAACCCTCGTTTGCCGCTGCATCTACTTGAGCCTGGCGCAACATTGCCGCCCGTCTTGGTTGCTGGGCCGTTATCTACCAGGGTCACCTCCGGTGCCGTTGCCGTATACATGTCTACTTTCTGCGGTTGATGCCGTGATCCCGTGGGTTTCACCTGAATGTGTTGTTGCTGTTGACATAACGGCACTGAGTGTGTTCCTTGGCCAGTCTCTGAGAGTGCTTCTTGACCAGTCTCTGAGAGTGTGCTACTAGACCAGTCTCTGAGAGTGTGCTCCTTGGCCAGTCTCTGAGAGTGTGCTCATTGGCCAGTCTCTGAGAGTGTACTCCTTGGCCAGTCTCTGATTGTGTCCTCGACGTCGTTCAGGCAGTTGAATCGCTTCTTGATGGACATATGTTTTGGAACTTTGGGGTTGCGACCGAGTAACGTACCTGCTTTACAGTGATGTAAATCTGTAGACTGTATTTTTCAAGCAGCGCGAGATGTTCAGTTTTGTGCGCGTGATTTTTCTTCTGCCCTCATTCGAGTAGGCTTAGGATTTCCATGTCTTTGCCAATTCGCCCATTTTCCTGCATTTGTTCCACTTCATTTTCATCGCTAAACACTCTTTCGCAAGGCGTGTTTTTGGATCATGCACCTGATGAAGACTTAGTTCATTTGCACCTGCCTAGCCCTGTTGTCGTTCGAGTATGGTCATCAACAGTTTTAGTGTTCCAATATGGCGTTTCTGTTGAACTTTTTGGGATGATGCCTTCAATGTCTGCCTATATTTGTTCCATCCGCTTTGCTCGTTTTTTGGCCTCGTTGACTATTGCTGTTTGTTCTAGCAAGCGTTTCCGTTGAAATGTTCTGGGAGGATACCTTCCATGTCCACCGATATTTGTTCCATCCGCTTTGCTTGTTGCTACGTCTCTTTGAAAGGGTTCCCCTCGCATTCGGTGGTTACCGCCGTATCAGCTTGGTGGACCGTAGGCCTACGACGATCTGGCGCCGGAGCAGCCTACTTTTGCAACCGTTCTTGAAGTCGCATTGGTTCCCCAAATCGTCGAGTGTTTCTGAATAAAATTTGATCGACTTCCCATTTCCATGTTTTCTCCTGAAAAAAAAAACGATACCGACGCATCGACAGCCAATTTTTACGTGGAATATATCGTCTTTAAATGCGTGACCAGTTCGGTGCATGATGACGTTTCGATGTTCTTCGGCCCATCTTCTGTTGGGTCTTCTTTAAAACATGACGAGGTAAGCATGACTGCAACAGTAATGCCTTTTCGTGTTCACTTGCTCGTGCTGTTTTCAAGGCTCTGTGGTTTTGAAACGTTAGTTGCGATTAAAAGTCTTCGATCGCTTCCGAGAGTGGTGGAACATTCGTTGTACCTGGTTCCTGACTTCCATCATTTATATTTCGACACTTCACCTTTTAAAACGTTACGGCTCATCATCAATACCTCGTATCTAATATTATGATCGTAATAAGTATAGAGGATTTGAAAGCGAATGCACGAAGTATGGGTTCATTTCCAATACGTACAAAAAATGTTTACACCGCTAGGAAGAAAAGCTAAAACAAAACTGGTTCAACTAATTCAGTCTTTCGTTGTAACGGTCCTCATCGTACACAGTCACGAACAGTAGCGTAAGAAAATTTGTTTATGATTGAAAACTAAGTAAAATCTTGAATGCTTATTTTCCGCTCGATATTTGAACTCATCGGAAAGTTAATTAACATTACCCATTGAGGAGATTTGTTCACATATAGTACCGTAAGAAAATTCTATACGAAGTTTAATTCCACGTGGGAAAAATCAAACTAGTTTTTTCCCGGTTACAGACTAACCACAAACGAATTTTATTTCGCCACTGTACATATCAAGCATCACACACGTGTGTACAAAGCTCTGCCTCCCCGTACCAGCCAATATGCCCGGGCCGTTGAGGTCCCGGCGACCGGGCTCAATGTCACTCTGTTTTTACAAGATTATTACTCTTGACCACGGGTCCGGACCGTTGAAACTTTCCGAGGTTTTCTTGTTACCACATGGAACTAATTCACGTCGCCTTGATTATTCCTTCTAATTCAACTAAAAAAAGAGCACACAGCACAAGTTTAATTTATTAAACCTATGGACATGGCACTCCGTCCGCCACCACAAGTTCGTAGCGCTATGGCGTTTCAAGCCAAAGTCCGACGCCTTCACGCTCCTCCATATTTTAGTGCGCGGTCTGTTAGGCTAACGTGAGCTCGCTCGGAGACACCACAGCCCAGACAAGTATGCGACAAGTGAAAAGAATACGAGTTGACACTTGGACAAATATGCAAGTATTCGTCTTCATTTACGGTCAAGGAAGGGGAGTTGCGAGGAGGAGAGAGAAGACTGGAGAGGGCTACTGGAGAGGTCTACTGAGTTTCATCTTCTTGATGTTTTGGGGGAATTGTATTATTGCATTACTGGATAATGTATTGGTTAGTGAATGAATGACGATATCTTCCTCTTTTAGAACGTGTTTGTGTGTTGCGTTATCTTCATAGCGAGCCATAACGTGTTCGAGACAAGTTTCTCAAGCGACCTAGTCTAAAATAATGTCAATGTCTCTAAATACATACCAAGCTCTGAAAATATTCATTGTTATAACAACCTGTTGAAAGTAATGCATTGAAACGAAGTAGTTAGAGGTTATGAGCTTCTTCTGCGATGTATCATTTATACTGCATGGTATGCAGTATATCCTCTATACTACCTCACTATACTGCATGGTATGCAGTATACTGAATGGTATGCATGGTATGCAGTATATCCTCTATACTACCTCACTATACTGCATGGTATGCAGTATATCCTCTATACTATCTCACTATACTGCATGGTATGCAGTATACTGCATGGTATGCATGGTATACAGTATATCCTCTATACTACCTCACTATACTGCATGGTATGCAGTATACTGAATGGTATGCATGGTATGCAGTATACTGCACGGTATGCATGGAATGCAGCATATCCTCTATACTACCTCACTATACTGCATGGTATGCAGTATACAGCATGGTATGCATGGTATGCAGTATACTGCATGGTATGCATGGTATGCAGCATATCCTCTGTACTACCTCACTATACTGCATGGTATGCAGTATACTGCATGGTATGCATGATATACAGTATACTGCATGGTATGCATGATATACAGTATACTGCATGGTATGCAGTATACTGCATGGCATGCATGGTATACATTATACAGCATGGTATGCATGGTATGCAGTATACTGCATGGTATGAATGGTATGCAGCATATCCTCTATACTACCTCACTATACTGCATGGTATGCAGTATACAGCATGGTATGCATGGTATGCAGTATACTGCATGGTATGCATGGTATGCAGCATATCCTCTATACTACCTCACTATACTGCATGGTATGCAGTATACTGCATGGTATGCATGATATACAGTATACTGCATGGTATGCATGATATACAGTATACTGCATGGTATGCAGTATACTGCATGGCATGCATGGTATACATTATACAGCATGGTATGCATGGTATGCAGTATACTGCATGGTATGAATGGTATGCAGCATATCCTCTATACTACCTCACTATACTGCATGGTATGCAGTATACAGCATGGTATGCATGGTATGCAGTATACTGCATGGTATGCATGGTATTCAGCATATCCTCTATACTACCACACTATACTGCATGGTATGCAGTATACTGCATGGTATGCATGGTATACAGTATACTGCATGGTATGCATGGTATGCATGGTATGCAGTATACTGCATGGCATGCATGGTATAAAGTATACAGCATGGTATGCATGGTATGCAGTATACTGCATGATATGCATGGTATACAGTAAACTGCATGGTATGCAGTATACTGCATGGTATGCAGTTTACTGCATGGTATGCACTATACTGCATGGTATGCAGTATACTGCATGGTATGCATGGTATACAGTATACGGCATGATATGCAGTATACTGCATGGTATGCAGTATATCCTCGATACTAACCTCAGTCTTTGAGCAAAGGGACCAGTGCCGCTGGAGCACACAAGTCCTATAATGAGGTGTTACCCATCACTTCGTTGCCTGCAAAATTATTCTCTTCTCATAAAATATTTGAATTAAACCATTTTAAGGGGAAAACCTTGGCGACAGCTGTTTACTGACAAAATGTATACATATTGCTTAGCGAATCATCACATTATTTTCTCGAATAATATTATTCTTGAGCTTTGACGAGTGACATGGATTACATTTGCTATTTTGTGTTGCTTACCGACTATGCATATTGCATGCACAAGTAAATTCCTATAGCCATATCAAATCCTTTCAGCATGACTGACCTCTACAACCAAATTTTCCAATAAATCATAATAGATATTACTACTCACCGATTAAAAAAAAATCACTTCATAACATATCTTTGTAGCACGAGGTTAATTAGCCTAGATTATAAATAAAGGACTGAGGAGCAAATCGCATTTACTGCAGGTTATAGGGCAGGTGTGGGAATAGTATACGTAGAAGTTATCTGTATCACCACTCTTAAACGTAGCTGTTCAAGCATTGCACCTTCGATGTGTGGACATAACGATCGAAACAGTGACTGGCTGTACTGGAGCTTTCTCTAAAACTGAAAAGGTTTGGCCAGTATGGGGATCGAACCCACGACATCCGCGTTATTAGCACGGTGCTCTAACCAACTGAGCTAACCGGCCTCGAAATGCGAAGACGGAGTTTGTTGTATCTAAAGGGATTATTTGGAATCAATATATTCCAAATAAATTCGATGGATTCAGACAAACCAATTAGCTTAAGGAGATAGATATTAGTAATACATATATATAAACGATACATAAGATCAGAAGAAGAGGAATTTTGACACGAACAAAATTTAAACTCTTCTTCTACAAGTAAAGTGGATTATCACAACTGAGTTCATATTCAGTGTACTCCCTTTGCATCAAAGATCAATAGCATCTAAGAAGCATTTTCTGCATGAATAAACTGTTCTTACACTAATTACATTATTTAACAGGAAATCATTTCTAAAATCACTGAATAAAAGTTTCTGGCCATGATGGGGATCGAACCCACGACATTCGTTCTTCAGTTAAAGCGGACCATTACAACATACGTATAGTTTACTTTAGCGGTTTCTTCCTTTAAAAAAAAATCCAGGAAGGACGCGTACATAATCCATTTTCTTGCTCAGAGTTTTGTGAACAACGTTAAATGAACCACTAAAGTAGAGAATTCAGTACAACATCTTCATACATGGAATCGAACAAATATATGGTTTGAACATTTCTCTAAGAATGATAGTGTTTATACTCATTGGAGCTTGACGAGCTCTTGCAATCACTTTTATCCGGACTTGAGGTACACTTCTGATTTATTTGAACGTCCGTTCAGAGCAAATGCAAGTAGAAAATGGCTTGGGGTAACGTGACGTCACGGTTATATGCCAGAAATGCTCATGGCTTTGTATAGCTTTTATAAGTTAGATATTCACAAACGAAAATATCGAGATGTAGAATAGTTCTTGTTATAAAATTAGTCACTTTTACTACCTCTCAAAATTTGATAACACTGACTCTTCTACAACATCCAAATTGTTACACGTTTTCGGAATCTGCTCCTCTGTTCGCAAGAAATGAACCCTCATTCACTAAAAGAATCACACCTCTATCCGTGAATATCCACAATCCCTGCACCTCTATCCGTGACTATCCACATTTCCTGCACATGATCGGTTAATTAAACAAACCGAATAAGTCCAAATGTTGCTGGCAAGCCCATTTATGACTCTCATGTTTATGGAAATGATACAATTATTTTCGTATGATGCCATTTCAATCTTGCAACGTGTATGTCATTCCACCAAGAATTGCATTTTTGATCCGTGAATGAGCTAGAACAAATCCAAAACTTATTGGTCACTATTTTCGGTCGAACAAGATCACTTTCATTGCGATTATTCAACACTCACGTGGCTTCTAAAGGAATTTGTCTCTAGCGCTTCCGCAAAAGTTCCTCGAACAATATGCTAATAAAAAGTGCCGGATCTGTTGATCAAATTTTTGATCTCGCAGTCGCTCAACAACGAAGAAAAAAAAACGTTCTATGATCTTTCTCACGCTCTTCACAAATAACATCTAATTTACATTCCAATTTCTGTGCGGGTGTGTGTTCGTCTGTACGCACAGTCCGACTGTCAGTCATGGTGGTCTCGATAACTGTTGCCAATCAGTAAACTAATTTTACGGTGATTGGAGGGCCACGCGGGGACGTACTGGTGACGAGGGCGAATTATGGGTAGCTGAAGGGCCGCTTATAGTCTGCTAACCTCTTACCAGCCATCGCCCGATGATAATTCGCCCCTAATCCGCCCTAAATCTCAGTCCGTGGAGTTGTTTTTTCTTCATAAGTGCTGACAAAACAGCAAGAGAGACAAACACACAGCATCGTTCGACCGTAGGGCATGTTCTTTCTCGAATAGTATTTAGTCCACGACCAAATAATTATCGAATATAATACCTCTATGTAACCTCAGCGACCAATTTATCAATTATTTCCAGTTTCTTCAACAAATCCAGCGGAAAGTATTTGAGAAAGCTGGAGACCAATTAAGAGTTCGAGAGCAATATCTATCATTTATGGGCGACGGTCTCAGGCTTGGCACACAGGGATGACATAATTGGCAGAGTGGGGTGTGTTCTGATTTAGGACTAATACTAAATGGGAATTGACTTACTTATTTTAATATCCAACCTGGATACTTGAATAATGGTTCATATTAAGAAGGATCATCCTGTTTCACTAAACCAATATCAATTATATAATGCATGTCCCTTCATTTTAATTAGTTAATTGCTTTCTCCCTCTCCCTCCCTCACACTGCTCTCTCCCTCTTTCTCCCTCTCACTGCTCTTCCCCTCTCCCTCCCTCACACTGCTCTCTCCCTCTCCCTTCCTCTCACTGCTCTCTCTCTCGCCCTCCCTCTCACTGCTCTTTCCCTCTCCCTCCCTCTCACTGCTCTTT
>SDVV010033711.1:0-11265 GCA_016164225.1 Gammarus roeselii
ACTTTAAATGAGTGGCGAATGTCATGGAAGCTTTATCTAGATTCTGTCGACTACCCAGTAGAGCTCACCCATAATATATACCTGGACTTTATGTAGCAGTATTTTATGCATTTCAGTGACACTTAAATGTAACCGGAGGGCATTTTATTTGAAACTATGGGACAATAGCCACCATAGGGGTAGATGGTGGAGGGGTAGACAGGGTAGGATAGAGAGAGAGAGAGAGAGAGAGAGAGAGAGAGAGAGAGAGAGAGAGAGAGAGAGAGAGAAAGAGAGAGAGAGAGAGAGAGAGAATGGGAGGGGCGCCGAAACCCCACAAGCGGGCCGGAAGTGATCCGTCGGGTCCGCGTTGATCCCAGCGGGGCATTCTGAGGGACCTGTCTGTGTGTGTGAGAGGGGGGCTAATTGTCAAGGTAGGAGGGGATGAGGCAGGGGTCTAGAAACAAAAAGAGAAATCGTAAACGGGAAAATTTTCGAGGGATACGGTAGCTATCACAGAGTTTAAAGCAATATGATCCGCAATTTGTTCCACATATATCTAAAGATTTAGGGACCTGACTTGGGTTTATTGGCGGCTCATAATTCCTTTCAGACAGTAACATATTGTGTGTCGCCAAAGATAAGTCTAAGTAATTAGATGCACTTCAGACAGTAAAACTGACCTGAAATCAGTTACACGCGTTCATTGAAACTTGCTTCAGGCGGATGATAATAACAAATTGAACTCCGATTGCGTCAGGAATTTCATTTCAACAAATCAAGTGGAGGCGAATTTTCACTAAAAAATATTTTACGAGGCGTCAAGTTCAGTAGACAATTAGTTAGCGGATATTCTTTGAAGAAGAAACCACCAATACTCTGTCGAATTTGGTTTTGACCTGACAGAGGATTTTTGGAACGACATTTCTGTCCCTTGCAACATAAATATTCAATAAATACTTGAAATAAAAATTTAACTGAGGCCAAATGCACACAAACAAATTATCCAAAGTATTTCTCAAACTCAAAGTCTCATATGAGTGAGATCGTTTCATCAGACCAAAATCTCTGCTATAATTTGCTGGTGCTCCCTCACTATACGACTCCGATATCAGATTTAGTTTGTTGATCCGTTAATCAAGTAGGTGAGGCGAGTTGAGGTGAGGTGAGGTGAGGTGAGGTGAGGTGAGGTGAGGTGAGGTGAGGTGAGGTGAGGTGAGGTGAGGTGAGGTGAGGTGAGGTGAGGTGAGGTGAGGTGAGGTGAGGTGAGGTGAGGTGAGGTGAGGTGAGATGAGGTGAGGTGAGGTGAGGTGAGGTGAGGTGAGGTGAGGTGAGTGCTCAGTAGGATTTTTAAATGCAGGACTGCGGTATGATGCATGGGCCCTGATATTAAATAAATATACATGTTATTATAGTAATAAAGGCTTGAACGAAAACTATACAAAAACTATTTTGTATTTAGCAATTAATGTCATGTGCAGAGGAGTGGTACATTTGTTGAGTCACCTTGCATTACACTCATCTCATTATTATTATTATTAAATCATTTATTTCCATCGTCTAGCAATGGGTTTTCAATTTATCTTACATTAAACATAACACTTCATCATCATGTACACTATTTGAATTACCATAATTAATAGTTCAATTGAATTCGTCGCAGCCCATCGCTAGTATGCCGCCGATTCTTATATTATGCAACAAATTATTAATTGCAATATTATAATAAATGATCAATAGACAAATTTTTTTGTTTGAGGTAAGAATCATGAATGTATGTTGTTGAGAAATCAATAATAAATGACAATCACGAATACACGGGGTGGGTAATTCACGAATACATGGGGTTGGAACAATTACGAATACATTGGGTTGGTAGGGGTTGGAAATTTCGCATATATGGGGCTAGGAAATCCTGAGAACATGGGGTTGGTAAACTAACATATTGCGTTAACATATTGATCAGATAGCTCTAAAAAATTTATAAATAAAAAAGAATTAATTAGACAACATGAATTATACATAAAGAAATTACATAACACTGAATATCTGCACTTCATGACCGCAAGGAAATGATTAAATAATTGACAATCACAATAATTCAAACTGGAGTGCAGAAGTGGGATGAATATGCTTCTGCTATAGCTAGAAGATAATGTACAATATAAGTTCAGGTGACAATGACTGTAACATCAAAAATAATACGGTGATTTGTAGATATAATTCAATGAATTATAATCACATTGCAACAAATTATGCAAAAAAAAAATCTGGCGTTGGGAAATCAATAATGCTTGAGTTGTTTGTATGATGATAATAATGCATGTATGTTTGTACCTTAAGCGTTGCGTTGTTCTGTACATGTGAAGTGGTTGTAAACTCACACACATGCCAAATCAAAACTCTGAAGCAGTCAAATGAGAAATTCTAGTACATTATATCGATAGTTATGAAGCATGTAAGCAATTTATAAGGCCTAAATAATAAGCAGGGGTTTCTGGCATTGCAAGAATCTCAACTTATTTTCTATGACAAAAAGGCTGCGAAGAAGGTAATATATATATATTTTTTTTCCAACGGAGTTTATTCACTTCTTTCATAACAACATTTTAGTTTAAAAGATCAAAAACTCACTTCGAGGTATCATAAACACAAGTGATGTTGTCATGATAAACCTTTAGACATTTGCTCACCTGCCGCCCTGAGGTAAACTAGACCTAGTATCGTCCCACTGTATCGACACTAAATCACCTCAGCTCACCCCAAGCGCCGATAACACCGCGACATACCACCAGGGCGCCCATCGGCGCTAAAGTAACGCCCACACCCGGCGGTATCCACCGCTCTTCGCACTCTCGAACGCTCCTTCAACCGCCAGCGTATCGCACGCATTCTTTATAGAGTCACGTTGAATCATCTTCGCGCAGGGTTTGGGGGATCATTTATCATGAATGCGTATCGGCAATGCTGTCGATACCAGGAACCCAGACTGGGAGGCGGGATCACGCTGTTTTTGGGAGCTTGGCTTCTTAGGTGAGGCATCTCGATTAGAGGAGAGGCGTCTTTGTGAGGAGAGAGGTTTTTGGATTATGGGAGAGGCGCCTGGATCAATTTTGAGACGTTTGTATCAGTCGTGAGGCGTCTGGATCAAGCGTGAGGCGTCTGTATCAGGCGTGAGGCGTCTATCCCAGCCATCAAGATCAAGGTGCCTGGGTGAGGTATCTTGGTGAGGTATCTAGGTGAGGTATCTAGGTGAGGTATCTAGGTGAGGTATCTAGGTGAGGTGTCTGGGTGAGGTGTCTGGGTGGGGTGTCTGGGTGAGGTGTCTGGGTGAGGTGTCTTGGTGAAGTGTCTGGGTGAGGTGTCTGGGTGAGGTGTCTGGGTGAGGTGTCTGGGTGAGGTGTCTGGGTGAGGTGTCTGGGTGAGGTGTCTGGGTGAGGTGTCTGGGTGAGGTGTCTGTGTGAGGTGTCTAGGTGAGGTGTCTGGGTGAGATATCTGGGTGAGGTGTCTGGGTGAGGTATCTGGGTGAGGTGTCTGGGTGAGGTGTCTGGCTGAGGTGTCTGGCTGAGGTGTCTGGGAAGGTGTCTGGGTGAGGTGTCTGGCTGAGGTGTCTGGGTGAGGTGTCTGAGTGAGGGGTCTGGGTGAGGGGTGTGGTTGAGGTGTCTGGGTGAGGTGTCTGGGTGAGGTGTCTGGGTGAGGTGTCTGTGTGAGGTGTCTGGGTGAGGCGTCCGTGGGAGGTGCATGTGAGGGGTGCATGTGTGAGATGCAGGGATAAGCGGGGAGGTGCCTGGGTCAGGGGTTATAGGCCTGGATTAGGGGAGAGGCGTCTGGATTAGGTAGTGAAATGCATGTCTGGATCAGGGATGAGGTGTCTGGATTAATGGATATGCGTCTGGATCAGGTGTGAAGCGTCTGGATAACGGATGAGTCTTCTGGATCAAGGATGATGTGTCTGGATAATTGGTTGTGTGTTTGGACCCGAAGTGATGCATCTGTATTTAAACTGATGCGTCTGGATAAGCGATGAGACCTTTCTAGTTTTATAAAGAATCTCCAAAACAGTCAATTCATTATCTTATTCCTGATCCAGTAGTGAGAAATAGTGTCTAGGGTAATTAATCTCCATACTATGAACGAAACTCTTGCCAGTATCTCGATACTTTGTACAAAACTCTTGCCGGTATCTCGATACTATGAACATAACTCTTGCCGGTATCTCGATACTATGAACATAACTCTTGCCGGTATCTCGATACTATGAACATAACTCTTGCCGGTATCTCGATACTATGAACATAATTCTTGCCGGTATCTCGATACTATGAACATAACTCTTGCCGGTATCTCGATACTATGAACATAACTCTTGCCTGTATCTCGATACTATGAACAAAACTGTTGCCGGTATCTCGATACTATGAACAAAACTCTTGCCTGTATCTCGATACTATGAACAAAACTGTTGCCGGTATCTCGATACTATGAACAAAACTGTTGCTGGTATCTCGATACTATGAACAAAACTCTTGCCGGTATCTCGATACTATGAACATACCTCTTGCCGGTATCTCGATACTCTGAACATAACTCTTGCCGGTATCTCGATACTATGAACATAACTGTTGCCGGTATCTGCGACACTGTAGGTAAGCTCAACAGTCCACTGAAATCGACTGAGTTCTCGGTGCTGATGTACGAATGAAGTCACCTCTCTTGGAGGTGCAATGGCTATAAGAAGTCACCTCTCTTGGAGGTGCAGTGACTGTAAGAAGTCACCTCTCCTGGAGGTGCAATGGCTATAAGAAGTCACCTCTCTTGGAGGTGCAATGGCTATAAGAAGTCACCTCTCTTGGAGGTGCAATGGCTATATGAAGTCACCTCTCTTGGAGGTGCAATGGCTATAAGAAGTCACCTCTCTTGGAGGTGCAATGGCTATAATAAGTCACCTCTCTTGGAGGTGCAATGGCTATAAGAAGTCACCTCTCTTGGAGGTGCAATGGCTATAATAAGTCACCTCTCTTGGAGGTGCAATGGCTATAAGGCAAACTGTTCAGTCAAACAAAAATCTCATAGCTTTCCCTCCCATAAAATTTTCCGCATTCTGCAAGGTACAAAAACTCTCCCACTCTATTTTCAACACCGCGTAACTTCAAACAATTTCTTTCAATAATTCAAATTGTTCTAACTAGGGTGACATCAGCAGGTTACCAGGTCCTGTTAACCTTCAAATACAATTCTGACGCAACATAAATCTTCAACCTTATAATTATTGACCTTAAATCGAAACAATACGAGCTTTAGTTAATTGCCCTGAGCTTCTTGATAGACTCACATCCACACTTGATCACATTCAGCAGCTGATTGTTGAACGCAGCGATTGCGTCGTAGTATCAACACCATCACTCCAGCCCAATCGACTTAAGGACTAAACCAATATCATCATCATCATCATCATCACCAGAAGCATCATCGCCGTGAAAGTTGTTCGGCCGCCTGCACTTAGAACTGCAATGGCGCTGCAATCACCCGCACTAATGATATGCGGGGCTTTGCAAACAGACAGTGGTGGGCAAGATACTGTGTCCACGCTGAATACCAACCGGTGCAAGGAGCTCTTCAACAACAGTGACGAGGACGGTTAAGCAGCCGTTAAGAAGCGCCCGTTGTGTAGACTGGTGCAAGAAGCTCTTCAACAACAGTGACGAGGACGGGTAAGCAGCCGTTAAGGAGCGCCCGTTGTGCAGACCGGTGCAAGAAGCTCTCCAACAACAGTGACGATGATGGTTAAGCAGCCGTTAAGGAGCGCCCGTTGTGTAGACCGGTGCAAGAAGCTCTCCAACAACAGTGACGAGGACGGTTAAGCAGCCGTCAAGGAGCGCCCGTTGTGTAGACCGGTGCAAGAAGCTCTCCAACAACAGTGACGCTGATGGTTAAGCAGCCGTTAAAGGAGCGCCCATTGTGTAGACCGATGCAAGAAACTCTCCAAAAACAGTGACGATGATGGTTAAGCAGCCGTTAAGGAGCGCCCTTAGTATAGACAGATGCAGGAAGCTCTTCAACAACAGTGATGATGATAACGGTTAAGCAGCCGTTAAGGAGCGCCCGTATTATCTGCCAGACTAAGGATCTTTACAGTGAAGGGTCGTGTAGGGCTTTGAGGTGTAGGGATATGCAGTATATGGCAGTGAAGGGCAGTGTAGAGCAGTGTATGCAGTGTTTGGCACTATAGGACAGTGTAGGGCAGTATAGGGCAGTGTAGGGCAGTGCTGACAGTTTAGGGAATTGTCGGGCAGTGTCGGGCACTGTAGGGCAGTGTAGGGCTGTGTAGGGCAGTTTAGGGCATTCGTAGGGCTGTGCAGAACACTGAAAAGCACTGTTGGTCAGTGTAGAGCAGTTATGGGCATTATAGGGCAGTGCAGGCTAGTGCAGAGTATTGTAGGGCAAGGTTGACAGTGTAGGGCAATGTAAGGAAGTGTAGTAAAATGTAGGTCATCGTAGAGCAGTGTGTGGCAGTGTAAGGCACTATAGGGAAATGTAGGGCAGTGCAAGACAGTTTAGATGATTGTAGGGCAGTGTCGGGCAGTTTAGGGCACTGTAAGGCAGTGTATGGCAGTGTAGGGCTCTGTATTTCAGGTTAGGGCAGCTTAAGGCATTTGTAGGGCAGTGCAGAGCAGTGTAGAGCACTTTTGGGCAGTATAGAGAAGTTTTGGGCAGTATAGGGCGGTGTAGGGCGGTGTAGGGCAGTGTAGGGCAGTGAAGGGTACTATAGGGCATTGTATGGCAACGTAGGGCAGTGCATTTGTAGGGCAGTGTAGAGCACTGTTGGGCAGTGCAGAGCAGTATTGGGCAGTATAGGGCAGTGTAAGGTAGTGCAGGGCAGTGAAGGGCAGTGTAGGGCAGTGTAGGGCAGTGTAGGGCCATGTAGCTCAATGTAGGGCAGTGTAGGGCAGTGCAGAACAGTATAGGACAGTGTAGGACAGTGAAGGGCAGTTTATGGCATTGAAGGGCGTTGAAGGGGCAGTGTAGGGTTGAGTAGGGCATGAAGAGCACTGATGGGCAGTGTAGAGCAGTGGGGAGCGTAGCAAGGCAGTGTAGAGTAGAGCAGAGCAAGCAATGCAATGCAGGACAGTGTAAGACTGTGTATTGGAGGCTGTACGGTGTAGGGCGATGCACTGCAGGGCACAGCAGGTGTTTGTAGTGCAGGTATATGAAGTATTGTAACAGGAATGTAAGTCTTTGTAGCGATTAGCTATGCAGTAATGGGCTTTGAGGTGCAGGGATATGCAGTGTAGGGCAATGAAGTACAGGGGTAAGCTGTGTAGGGCTATGCAGTGTAGAGTTATGCGGTGCAGGATTTTGTAGTGTAGGTTTATGAAATGTATGGCTATTCAGTGAAGTGCTATGCAGTGTAGTGCGATGCAGTGCAAGTCTATGCAGTTTAGGTTTATGCAGTGTGGGGCTGCTTCACGTTCACCCTATGCAGCGTAGGACTATCCAGTGTTGTAAAGCTAATTAGCGTAGAGCTACGTAGTGTAGAGCTGTGCAGTGTAGGACTATGAAGTGTTGGCCTGTGCAGTATAGGACAGTGTAGGGCTAAGCAATGTAGACTAATGCACTGTAGGGCTGTGCAGTGTTGGTCTTTGAAGTGTAGGGCTATGCAGTTGAGGGCTCTGCAGTGTAGTGCTTTTTAGTGTGGGAATGTTCAGTGTACGTCTATGCAGCCTAGACTATGCAGTGTAGTGCTATGAAACAGTAGAATTATGAAGTGTAGGGCTGTGCAGTGTAGGGCAATGCTGAATAGGGACATGCAGTGTAGGGCAATTCAGAATATGGCTAAGCAGTGTAAGGATACATAGTGTAGGGACATGAAGTGCAGTGAAGTGCTATGCAGTACAGACCTATGCGGTGTAGTGGTATGCTGTGAAGGGGTGTGCAGTGTAGGGCCTTGCGGTGTAGGGCTATGCAGTGCACGGTTATCAAGTGTAAGGCTACTCACTGTTGGGCTCTTCAGTGAAGTGCTATGCAGTGCAGAGTTATGCAGTGTAGGACTTTATAGTGCAAAGCTGTGCAGTGCAGGACTATCAAGTGTAGGGCTACACACTGTTTGGATCCTCAGTGAAGTGCTGTGCAGTGTAGAACAATGCAGTGTTGGGCTTTGCAGCATAGGGCATTGCAGTTGAGAGCTATAAAGTGAGCGGCTAAGCAATGTTTGGCAACGCAATGTAGAGCTTTGCAGTGTGTGGCTATGCAATGTAGTGAAGAACCTTGCAGTGTAGGGCACTGTAGGGCTATGCAGCTTCGAGCAAGATCTATTCTTGGCTATGCAATGTTGTGCTATGCAGCACAGGGCAATGCCGTGTTTGACATTAAACAAATGAAATATTACGCGAAAGCCCAATGTGTGTTGTGAAGCTCATATTTTGCCCTCCGGCCGATCTACGTCTTTGCTGGAACCCGTGACCCCAAACTGTTCAGACTAACGTGTATCCTACTCGGGTTATCCGACTTTGGTTTTCCGATGCGTTTAGGTCGCTGGAGTAACCCGACAGCACCTCGGCGACACGATTTGAGCAGTCACCGGGTAAGCAGAGTAACTTCCCTAACCCCAAGATTACCTTTGGCAAGCCTCCACTGATCTATACTACTTGATGCCCTCAGATCTGATCCCTACTGAGGTCTGTGGTCCATAGAACGCTTTCAATTAACACACTTCGTTCAAGCTTGATCGTTGGGCATTCAAATGACAAGATAACGTCAATTCGTGTGAGCGTTCCAGGTTTCTGGCCTAAAAACATCCACTAGTGCCACTCCTACCAAGACTCTAAGCCCAGTCTGCATTTACCGACATATTTTTGCTGATATTTCGCCACCCGAAGTAGTTATGTAGTCCTCACACTTTTGGGCAGTGCTGAAATGCCAGAGAAAAGACGTCAATAAATGCAGACTGGGATTGACTAAATTCACTTTTTTTGCTGTCCGTTTAAATCCTCACCTGATCATCAAATTGAAGCTGACGCACACAAACATTTGACGCATATGAACACTTCCTAGAAACTACGTTCCATTCAATTGCTTTCACAAATGCATCCGAGGGAAATGTTAGAAGCTGATAAATGAAGAAATAGTGATCAAGTTTTCATATCAGGGATGGATGTAACAAAACCACTTGCACAGTTAGGACAGAACATAGACGACACGAAGCTGGAAGCTCTTGTTTCCATATCTCGTCCTTTGATTTAACGCCATATTTATTAATAAACGCAACACGGGAAGACGTTCTCGAATTCTATCACTAATTGAATAGCAGGTGTAATTCAGAGTCCACTCAAGATAAATGATTTGGATACATTACCAGAGTACCTTGTTCAGAACAGCTTCGCGCAGTTTGGACAAGATACAGTATTTAGAGCCACATTTTCAGAGTACCTTGTTCAAAACAGATTCGCGCAGTTTGGACAAGATACGGTATTTAGCCACATTTTCAGAGTACCTTGTTCAGAACAGCTTCGCCTGGACTAGATACAGTATTTAGCGACATTTTCTAAGTATTTTCCAAACTGCCTTCTATAGTTCGGGCAGGATGCAGTATTAATCTACATTCATAGAGTATTTTATCTATGCTAATTTCAAGAGTTTGGACACGACACAGTATATACATTTGCGGAGTATTTTATCCGAAACTGCCAGGCAGAGTTCGGGCAGAATAAATAAAATATGTGTGTAGGCTCTATTTTTTGCTCATCAATGCAGCCGATTTTCACCGCCGATGGACTATTATTTTAATACACCCAGCTTAAACTCAACCTGGGTTCCCAATATCAGCCCGCAATGGAGTACTTCATAGTGAGAGGAAAGGAATCCAAGTTTCAATCTTTGTGTCGTTGATGACTCCCATCGCTCGCTAGGGGAACTTTCAATAACAGACAATCAACATTAATAGACAACGAATTAGAGACGAAGAAGAAAGAAAATACTCCAAAAAAGAAACCCCGGAGTTCAGGCAGGGCACGACCTAAAAAAGTTGTTTTGAGGTGAGATGTCGCCCCGTAACATCGGGAGATTCCGGTGTCTGTTCCCATGCGTGCCCGTCTTATTGCTACTGCTTCGTCTACCTATAAGCTTCCTCAAACTTAGTAACCAGGCGTTTCCATTCCGGCTCTGAACCATCACCTCTGTTGAAGAGGCAAGGGTTTATCCCCACGGTCCAATAGCGTGCTTGTTGTGACGGTCTAGAGCAAAGTTAACGAGGTGGCATGCCGGGCTCAAAATCGTCCGTATCCGCAGCCTCGGGGGAATACTTCAGAACTTATCTGGAAGTCAATGCTGTTGTTATGGGAGGGACGTCAATACCTACCTGGAGGATGCTGAATCTGAGGAAGAGACGCCTTTACTCGATGTTTATATGATGCTGAATCTGTGGGAGGGACGCTGATACCTACTCGAAGACTGGACGATGCCGTATCTGCATAGGGAAGAGACGTCTTCACTCGATGTTTGTGTGATGCTGAATCTGTAGGAGGGATGCTGATATCTACTCGAAGACTGGACGATGCAGTATCTGCATAGGGAAGAGACGTCTTCACTCGATGTTTGTGTGATGCTGAATCTGTAAGAGGGATGCTGATACCTACTCGAAGACTGGACGATGCAGTATCTGCACATGGGAAGAGACGTCTTCACTCGATGTTTGTGTGATGCTGAATCTGTAGAAGGGATGCTGATATCTACTCGAAGACTGGACGATGCCGTATCTGCATAGGGAAGAGACGTCTTCACTCGATGTTTGTGTGATGCTGAATCTGTAGGAGAGACGCAGATACCTACTCGAAGACTGGGCGATGCGAAACCGGAAACTTAATAGTTCGACGGTTGCACGATGATCAATCTGGAAGGAACGTTGGTTCGCGATGGTTTCATCAGGCTGAATCTGAGGTAGGAAGTTTGATTTCTGATAGCTTGAAGACGCTAAATCTGGGCTACGTCAATATATACTCGCTGGTTGTGCGATGTTGAATCTGTGGGAGAGGTATGAATACAAGCTAGTTGTTAGACGCGGAAGCTGGAGGAATAGAATAATTGAAGTATTGTTGTTCAAATCATAGTAATTTAGTTACTATTATTAATTTGTTCGCATGATTACACGATAAACGGATGAAAGGATACTTCATGTCGAGTCATCGCTGCGTGATGTTCTGTCAATAACGCTTAAACAAAAACTTTTCATAAAATCCCTGGATCGCGATGACCGAATTTTTGTTTCACCAGAAACGGCGAGTATGTATATAT
>SDVV010033712.1:0-11265 GCA_016164225.1 Gammarus roeselii
TTGTTTGATTTCCTCTGCTTGTTGTTTGATTTCCTTTGCTTGTTGTTTGATTTCCTCTGCTTGTTGTTTGATTTCCTCTGTTTGTTGTTTGATTTCCTCTGCTTGTTGATTGATTTCCTCGGCTTGTTGTTTGATTTCCTCTGCTTGTTGTTTGATTTCCTCTGCTTGTTGTTTGATTTCCTCTGCTTGTTGTTTGATTTCTCTGCTTGTTGTTTGATTTCCTCTGCTTTTTGTTTGATTTCCTCTGCTTGTTGTTTGATTTCCTCTGCTTGTTGTTTGACTGTCTGGCAGAGCAGCTATCCTGATCCATTAGGTCGGGGGCGTATGATAGGTGGCAACTGCCACATTCCAGCTTAGCCTGAACCATCTTGTAGTGTTAAAGAGATTACTGGTGGGAAAATGGACCGTTTACTTAGGCTTCATCCATTCCCTCTCCAATTAGGCTTCATTCATAAACTTTTCATTTAGGCTTCATCCATACTCTCCATTTAGGCTTCATCCATCTACTCTCCATTTAGGCTTCATCCATCCACTCTCCCTTTAGGCTTCATCTTTTCACTCTCCATTTAGTTTTCGTCCATCCACTCTCCATTTAGGCTCCGTTCATCCACTCTCCATTTAGGCTTCGTCCATCCACTCTCCATTTAGGCTTCATCCATCAATTCTTCATTTATGCTTCATCCATCCACTCTCCATTTAGGCTTCATCCATCCACTATCCACTTAGGCTTCATCCATCCACTCTCCACCTAGGCTTCATTTCTTCACTCTCCATTTAGGCTTCGTCCATCCACTCTCCATTTAGGCTTCATCCATCCATTCTCCATTTAGGCTTCATCCATCCGTTCTCCATTTAGGCTTCATCCATCCACTCTCCAACTAGGCTTCATTTCTTCACTCTCCATTTAGGCTTCGTCCATCCACTCTCCATTTAGGCTTCATCCATCCATTCTCCATTTAGGCTTCATCCATCCATTCTCCATTTAGGTTTCATCCATCCACTCTCCATTTAGGCTTCATTTCTTCACTCTCAAATTAGGCTTCGTCCATCCACTCTCCATTTAGGCTTCATCCATCCATTCTCCATTTAGGCTTCATCCATCCATTCTCCATTTAGGCTTCATCCATCCACTCTCCATTTAGGCTTCATTTCTTCACTCTCCATTAAGGCTTCGTCCATCCATTCTAAATTTAGGCTTCATCCATCCACTCTTCATTTAGGCTTCATTTCTTCACTCTCCACTTAGGCTTTGTCCATCCACTCTCCATTTAGGCTTCATTTCTTCGTTCTCCATTTAGGCTTCGTCCATCAACTCTCCATTTAGGCTTCATCCATCTATATCCTCCATCTAGGCTTCATCCATCCATTCTCCATTTAGGCTTCATCCGCCCACTCTCCATTTAGGCTTCATTTCTTCACTCTCCATTTAGGCTTCGTCCATCCACTCTCCATTTAGGCTTCATTCATCCATTCTCCATTTAGGCTTCATCCATCCATTCTCCATTTAGGCTTCATCCATCCACTCTCCATTTAGGCTTCATTTCTTCACTCTCCATTTAGGCTTCGTCCATCCATTATCCATTTAGGCTTCATCCATCCACTCTCCATTTAGGCTTCATTTCTTCACTCTCCATTTAGGCTTCGTCCATCCACTCTTCATTTAAGCTTCATTTCTTCACTCGCCATTTAGGCTTCGTCCATCCACTCTCCATTTAGGCTTCATTTCTTCACTCTCCATTTAGGCTTCGTTCATCCACTCTCCATTCAGGCGGACACTGATTCCGCTTGCATCGCCATTTCTCAAACATTTCACTACACTACTTTTGCCCACATTAACTCGCAGCCTCCTCTCGCACACGACCGAACTCTGAAACCTGCCTACAAAACCAGCACACAGCAACTGAATTAACTCCTGCTAACAGCAACTGACTTTATCTTGGTAAACTGCCAGTGAATTAGAAAATGTCAACTTCAATGATAGTACCTTACTGCCTACTCATTTCTGGCTAAACTGGTTATGATTTCCTCAATTGGAGGAAATGATACATGATTTAATTGAAATCGAACATAGACGTTTTTTATGAAAGACTCGACTGGTATTTACATTATTGTATAAATTTATGTCATCTATACATTTTTCAAACCTAATTTATATTATTTTCTGACAGGCTGAGGACAGCGGTGGCGCGAAAGGGACGACGGTTCTGGAGATTGTTCTTCCCACCGCCCCGACAACAAGTACGACCAGCACTACGGCATTAACCACAACACCATCCACGACTACATCCACCACCACATCTACGATAACACCGACAACAACACCTACTACCACGACTACAACAACCGAACCCCCTACCACCACGACATGTACCCCATGTGAAACCACCACACAAACACCATGGACAACACCTATTGAGACTTCCACCACTACCACCACGGACTCTACAACAGTACCCACAATGACTACCACAATTACCACGACTAACCCTGTCACCACTGAACCCGTGACGTGCGAACCGTGTACTACGGAAATAGTCACCTGCCCGACTATCGAGTCCACAACTTCAACTACTGAAGGAGGTAGTCAAACTTCCACTCGCGAGACCACTCCCTCTTCTTTCTCTCCCACAGACAGCCCTGTTTCGTCATCAGAATCTAGCACTTCCCCATGTCCCTCCACTCAATCGACCGATTCTTTGGGAACCTCCCCCACAACGAATCCAGCCTCTTCCCAAACGGGTGGTACCTCAACTCCAGAGGTTGCGACTGGTCCCACGGATGGGACCTGCGAACCGTGCGAATGTTCTACCACACCAAAGGGCTCCACCGGTACACTAAGAGCTACATTTCTGATGTCCTCCTTTCAAACGCTCATACGATCTGTGAATAAACTGGGCTGCTCTAAACTGGGACCTGATTTCTTTATGTTCAGTTGGGACCAGATTTCTTTATGTTCAGTAGGGACCAGATTACTTTCAGTTAAATTGGGGCCATTTTTATCTCTAATCAACTGGATCCAGATTATTTTCGCTTCAACGTCTTTGTTGATTGCTTGAAACGCCTGAAGTATCGATGTTTGATTGGTCGAACATTACACTTGACTGTAATTCTTAGGGACCGAACAGTCGATGTCTGATTCCATCAGCACGTGGAATATTTTTTTGTCGGTTGAAATATAGTCGACTAAGCTCTGCCTTGATACACAAGACTCTTGAAATCTGAAAATGCACAATTTCCAGAAGGTTTCTGCCATCAACCTGCCTTATGAAGCGTTCAACTTAAATGATAGCCGAGCGACATCGGTTCAGCTGTCAACCGAAGAAAACAAGCTTACAACAACTTTGACATTTCAAACTTTTCTGTGATGTTACAGGTTTGATTCATAGTTGTACAAGGTTCCTTTGCTCGATAGTTGTTTGTTTTGTAACATGTCAATGTCCTCTCGGATAATTGTTCCATTTCGTGGCAGTCGACATTCGTAGCAACAATAAGTATATTATTCCCACTGACTTAGCTGCATATTGTTCGATGTTGAGTTCAATGATGACACTATGGAGAAAATTGAGAGAATTGGTTTTGCTGCACGACATGATTTTGCTAACCTATGAAAATCTTTTCCTACATTACTTTTTAAACGTTCTTTTTTTTTCTGATGCTTGCAGATGCTGTTCTACTATAGCATTTTAATCTGATTTCCAGCATATGTAATCTTAAGACCGACTCAAAGCCAGGGCGAATACAATCAAATTCACTTCAAGTGTTTCATGTCCAATAGTGGGCTCAAACTCCCTTTTATTTTAAAAGTATTTGGTCCCAAGACGGACTTCAACGTGGAATAAGTTTCTCGATGAGATTCATTGTAAATGTACACATGAATACAGTGAATAGAATAGATATCTTTATATATAAATTAGACAATCGCTTTTAAAAGCGCCATGCAAAACATCGCCCCCCAATTGGATACTTTCACTTAAACGTGTCGAAAATAGGATTGGTTCTCTTCAACTTCGCTCGTCAATTCAAACATAAAACACCTCTAGTTTTCATCTAATCGGTGAACGAGCGAAAACACCAACCGTGATTATTTATAGCTACTTGGTTCATGTCTTTAAATCATATACGCAGAACTACACATAATTAACAGAAAAAATTGAAGTTTATAATTGAAAATCTGACTCCGCAGGTGTTACGAACAGCACAAGCAGTCTTAACAGAACATTGCAGTTGATTTCAAACGGAACAGAATTGACCGCGGATCTGAACTGACAAAGCCCCTATGAAAGTCAACTAGAACAGAAAAAGAACAGATTAAGACAAATAGCAGTACTCTGGTAAATAATGATTGAGGTGCCGGATGGGGATTTTCTAGAGACATCTTTCTTCATCACTCGACGGTGAAAAAGAGTGATACTTACCAAATCACCTGCATTAACTTGTGAGTTGCCATTAGAGTGAACTGTTTTGAAATGCTTCGTTCCTGTTGTTTACAGTGCAGTTCAAGATGGGATCTGCCATAAAATGGAGAAATTGATCTACTACGATCCAACCTCAACACTCGATAAAAATAATCTACTACGATCCAACCTCAACACTTGATAAAATTAATCTACAACGATCAAACCTCAACACTTGATAAAATTAATCTACTACGATCCAACCTCAACACTTTATATAATTAATCTATTACGATCCAGCCTCAACACTTGATAAAATTAATCGATTACGATCCAACCTCAACACTTGATAAAATTAATCGATTACGATCCAACCTCAACACTCGATAAAATTAATCGATTACGATCCAACCTCAACACTCGATAAAATTAATCTACTACGATCCAACCTCAACGATAAAAGTAATCTACTACGATCCAACCTCAACACTTGATAAAATTAATCAACTACGATCCAGCCTCAACACTTGATAAAATTAATCTATTACGATCCAACCTCAAAACTTGATAAAATTAATCTATTACGATCCAACCTCAAAACTTGATAAAATTAATCTATTACTATCCAACCTCAACACTTGATAATAAGGGTGGCTGGATGCAATGCGATGAATGGGAATGCGTGTTTCTTCTCATACAAAATTAAATGCGTTGAACGAAACAGAGAAATTTAATGCTGGATTAGCGAATCCTCCCTCTACTCAATCTCAGGATCAGAAAGGCAGAATATGTCTATTACGGTCTCATGAACTGCTCTTGGCTCAGAGACTGTGTCACGTGAACCCATCGATTTATTGCAGTGGAACAAATAAGCCGATGCTCGATGGACATGCCGCCCTGCTATTCCAATGTGTCCTAAGCAATTTGAAGTAATGAAGCCTTTATTAACGACCATCAATGGCATGGTAGCACAATTGAGACATTCCCTCAATCTATGGTTGCAATGGTGGGCTGAACTCACACCACTAGTGAGGTCACAGTTACAAAAATACAGTATAACAAAAAGTCATGGAACTTTACCCTACTTGTGTGTACGGCAATCCTTTCTATCGACGAGCTCATCACCAGAGCAGATTACGAGCTCATCACCAGAGCAGATTACGAGCTCATCACCAGAGCAGATTACGAGCTCATCACCAGAGCAGATTACGAGCTCATCACCAGAGCAGATCACGAGCTCATCACCAGAGCAGATTACGAGCTCATCACCAGAGCAGATTACGAGCTCATCACCAGAGCAGAACGAGCACATCAACAGAGCAGATAACGAGCTCATCACCAGAGCAGATTACTAGCTCATCACCATAGCAGATTACGAGCTCATCACCAGAGCAGATTACAAGCTCATCACCAGAGCAGATTACGAGCTCATCACCAGAGCAGATTACGAGCTCATCACCAGCGCAGATTACGAGCTCATCACCAGCGCAGATTACGAGCTCATCACCAGAGCAGATTATGAGCTCATCACCAGAGCAGATTACGAGCTCATCACCAGAGCAGATTACAATGTGGATTTCATCAGAAGAAATCATAACTCGAGTCATAATGCTGTGGGCCGCTTTACGGAGCGGTAACTTGATGTGATCTGGGTGGTTTTCAGCAAGATTTTTTTCGCTCACGTTGTGCGTACGACATGCATTAGCCGTATTAATATGTCATTTTGACTCACCGTCTATTTTCTCTTCATCGGATAATCGGGTAACAATATGATTTGAACAGCTGGATTTTAGCTTCCCATGGTGCAATTTAAAATTTCAGTATCAGCATGTTACCAGCTGCATTTTGCCACTATGTTCGTTTGGCGACGTCCTTGTCATCATTTCAATCTGCTCTGATGATGTGACCAACAGATTGAAGTTCATCTACATAATCACGGGCAACACCGCTTCCTATTACTTTCGTCGAGAGACAGTAACTTAGACCTCCAGGCTAACTAGCAGTTTTTGTAGTTTGATATACAATATCTTGGGGCTCATCAAAATTGTTACAGATATCAAGAAGTCTTTGCAGTGATTAGTGATTTGGTGATAGCAACACCATATCATTTGCGTAACAAAGATTATTAACACCGCAATTGGTGACATAACAACCTCGGTTTTCTTAGAAGTTAATTTAATTCATTGATGTACACGTTATAGAACAGTGACGATAGATGACCTCCCCAACCAAATCCGCTTATGTATTGATAAGTAGCCGATTGCGAACTTCCCCCCCCGTACGAGAAATTCCTGTTTCATGTACCAAAATGCAAGCATTTGTGAACTAGGATGAGGGGCTCTCCTCTCAATTGACTTTATGAGCAATGTTCTTAGACTCGAAAGACTTCTTTGAGTCTAATATCACAGAAAGACTAGCGAATTTCTAGTTATGTAATGCTCAATAGTTTGTTTCGATGTGAAAATCCTCATTTCAGTTCCACGGATCTCTTCCATTGCCTTTTCGAGGTAGACATAAAAATATTCGAAATCTTACAATAATAAATTGCTCAGGGCCCTTGGATATTAGGGCGGCAATAGGCATTGGGCGATAATTATTAATGGCATAAGGGTACTTCGATTTGCATTTCAGAAGCGGCATAGGAGTTACATGCAACACCTGTCCTGGTAGCTTCTGGGCAGGTATGCAGTCGGAAAGGAAGAGATCAAGTACTGCAATAAGTCTGTGAGCGACATATTTATACACTTCACCAGGAAGGCCTAGCCTCTGTGGCAGAGGTTAGGCTACTGGCAATGCTCTCAACATCTGCCACTCGTATAATTTCGGTTGCAGCAGAAACATTGTGGAGGGCGTTTTGTATCCTTCGATTTGTGTTATTTCAATTAGGTGTCAACATCATTTGCAACATCCTGGAATTGCTCCCCCCAGATCTTTTCAATGTCTGCCTTCGCAGTTACGCCTGCCCCGCGGGTGGAAGTGCTTTCTTTTCAGGATGAAGTGACCGGACTTTCTTCCAAAAAAATGTTTACATTTAACTTTTCATAACTTTGTTAGAAGTGCCTGACTTTGCTGTTCTCATAGCAGCCGAAAGACAACCTACCCGAGGACTACCAGCAATATTCCAATTGAACGTCGCTTCCCGTAACACATATTTCAGTTCCCTTAATGGTTGATTTCAGCCTGGGGCGTTATATTGGTTCAGTTTTCTGGTGCCAAAAGCACACAATCCTGCAATTGAAAAACACTGCCTCGTGCAGCCATTCAGGTCATTTAGTCCAATGCTATCAATACCCTCACCCACTCTGAGGAGCCTATCAGTAATATCTGTAAGAAAGACATCAAACTCAGTATAGAATCTGTCCCGCAGTCCCTAACTCTGAATGTTCCAATCAACCCCAGCTCCTCCTTCGATGGAGGAGCCACTAAAAGTCAGATAGTCTAGGAGATTCAGATTGTCTAGGAGCCTTCGAGAGTTAGATGGTCTAGGAGACTTCGATAGTTCGATGGTCTAGGAGCCTACGAGAGTCAGATGGTCTAGGAGTCTACGAGAGCCAGATGGTCTAGGAGTCTACGAGAGTCAGATGGTCTAGGAGTCTATGGGAGTCAGATGGTCTAGGAGTCTACGAGAGTCAGATGGTCTAGGAGTCTATGAGAGTCAGATGGTCTAGGAGTCTACGAGAGTCAGATGGTCTAGGAGTCTATGAGAGTCAGATGATCTAGGAGTCTACGAGAGCCAGATGGTCTATTAGTCTATGAGAGTCAGATGGTCTAGGAGTCTACGAGAGCCAGATGGTCTAGGAGTCTACGAGAGCCAGATGGTCTTGGAGTCTGCATTACCTCCGCACTCAATGATACCCCTAAAACCCTGTGATCCGAGCAGGAAAATTGGGCAGCAATGACATGAAATTGTTGCGTCTAACAACAGCGTAGATTAAACAATAACATCGATTCATAAGGTAGAAAGACAACCGTGATTCACATGTGTGTACATGTCAGGTGGCAGCAGCCTGGTATCCCGCAATTCAACATTATAGTTCTTCAATATCAATGAACCTATTCGTGAGTAGGGGGCATTGAAATGTCATAAAATACCCACCTGCTGCTCTTCTCTTCTCTCCAAAATATCCCCAAGTCCATTTATGCTTATGAGATATACCTTTAAATTTTTACCAGATTAAACAGGAAGTAAACATTTAAGAGCAGGAGAAAGGTCTCAATAAATGTAACGTTCAGACCCAGGATTCTCTGGCATTCGTATAGCCAAGGTTTTATATTCAGTCTCAGAGATTGTGGCCGAATGAATGTCAATCCTGCATGGGGCCTCCTAATCCTGATTCCCCTCGACCTTCACACGAGACAAAACATGACATGACAGCACTTCGACATATCCTCTCGGCAGGGCATCAACAACAGCTTATTTAAAAATAATGACAGCAAACAATTCTATCGCTTTCTGTCTCATTGAGAAGACGCTTTCTTCCTGATTAAAGGCCCCCTTCCTTTCGCGTGGATGATTGTGGTCTGTTAACAATCCGCCATCTTTTGCACTATGAAGATCCTTTGTCAAGGACATGCTTTATGTTTTGCAATAAGGACTCTGTTCTACCGTATTAAGATGTATCCTAGAAAGCTTTTGTAAACAACCTCCGTCGCATCGAGTCCACGCTCTCTGTCGCATTAAGGAAGGGCCATGATAATGCTTTGCTCGCTTTGGGTGTGACCTGCCTCAAGTTTTTTGGTTTTGCCAACCTAAAATGAATCGCCTGCAACTCAGACCTAATATAATTCTCTTGACAATTTGTTTAGTAGTAATTTTAACAACGAGTTTGGGTGATCGAATCAATGACAGTTGACCGGCCTGTTTGTGCGCAGCAATTGTCAAATAATGAGCCACCGACTCATAATCAACTCTCTTCTGCCTCTCCAGTAACAAGCCACTGACAGAGTTATGCGTTACGGTCTCATATAAAACTCACTTTCAACTCTATAGTAATACGCCACTGACTCACAATCAAATCACTTTCAACTCTATAGTATTACGCCACTGACTCACAATCAACTCACTTTCAACTCTATAGTATTACGCCACTGACTCACAATCAACTCACTTTCAACTCTATAGTATTACGCCACTGACTCACAATCAACTCACTTTCAACTCTATAGTATTACGCCACTGACTCACAATCAACTCACTTTCAACTCTACAGTAATATGCCACTGACTCACAATCAACTCACTTTCAATTCTTCATTAATGAGTCGCTGACTCATAATAACTCACTTTTGACTCTACTGATATGCACCACTGCATCATACTCAAGTCACATTCTGCTCTACAGCAATGTGAGACTGACACATATTCAACTCATCTTGTACTTCTCAAAATTTTACGTACAACCGCCTGTATCACCTTGCGTCAGCGTCCCTCTTTGTTCTCCTCACCACACATTTCACCTCTTTTCTTTTTTCTCTGTGGTCGGCCTCTTCTGCAACCACTTCTCATAAGCTCATATTTTATGAGCCCCTTCTATTTTATCCCATCGTTCCAACATTCGCAACCTTTCCTCCTACACCCTCCTACACGGCGCACACCATGCACCTTTCTCACACAAGTCATCACCGCATCTGTAAACGTTTCACATTCTACCTCAACATTTCCCTGCCCTTGCCGTCTCATAAGGTCATATTCCTCCTCCAACGCCTACTGGAACTCTTCAGCTCTGCTTACCACATTCACTTCTTTCCCCTTAACTACTTCCCTTTGTCCTCTCACTCTTTTGTTCCCCTCCCACCCCTGTTCCAATCGCGGTCTTCCTCCCACCGGTAGATGAGAGGATATTACATCGGTTTCTTCTCTCAACACTAGCACATCCCGCAGCTTCCCCTCCACTCTCCTTGTAGTCAACACAAAGTCCATTAGCGCTATAATCACCACTGCACCACGGGTCATCTTCACCCATGTGTACATGTGGGCGTCTAGATTCTTAAACAAGCTGTGTACCACGACCAACTCATCGCTATTATTCACAAACATATCAGGTTCCCTCTTCTGTAATTTTTACCTGAATTGTCATACCTACCAACCCTATTCGCCGCCACTCAACTCTCGCATTGAGGCCCCCAGCACCACAACGTTATTAAGACCTCAAGAGCTTTCTATCTACTCCCCCAGGTTAACCCATGAAAGCTCACTCTCCTCCACCCACATCAATATTGAGAACACATGCTTTCCGCTCGCTAGCGCTTAGCCAACCTACCACTCAATATCAACCCAGCACCTTTGCGTGCCCAACCATCCTCCACGCCCGACTTCCTTCCACTTACCACACACATTCGCCGATACCTTGCAACATCGTCTCACTCAACGCCAACATATCAAAATTCCTCCTCGTGAACATCTCACTAATATTTCCTCCTTGTTTTATCCGTACTATAACCACGCACATTTAGCAGCCCTAACAATGAGGTTCAGAAGGTGTTGTCGTCGTCTTGTTGTCTTAAAGGTAGGGTATTTCAAAGAAAATGATCCCCAGCCCTTTGCACCTCCCCTATTTGTCCCCTCCTACGACACGTAAGGAGCACTGTAGCGTGTATTCCTACTCCCTATCATAGACAAGAATGTTCCTGGACTTCCTAACTTCCACCACTCTGTTTCTTAGGCATCAGCGCTTATGGAAAAGTCTAGCTATTTTCCCTTGCAGGCTTATAGCCACATGACATACGTCATGCAGCAACTCAATTCGGCTCAGGCACCTCTGACTCATAGCAAACTCACTTTCGATTCTCCAGTAATTCCTGATAAGCTCAGAATAAACTAACTTTTGACTCTTCAAAAATATGTATTTGCACCATGTAGGTATGTATATATG
>SDVV010033713.1:0-11265 GCA_016164225.1 Gammarus roeselii
ATTGATAGGAGCACTACATGATGCCATTGATAGGAGCACTACATGATGCCATTGATAGGAGCACTACATGATGCCATTGATAGGAGCACTACATGATGCCATTGATAGGAGCACTACATGATGCCATTGATAGGAGCACTACATGATGCCATTGATAGGAGCACTACATGATGCCATTGATAGGAGCACTACATGATGCCATTGATAGGAGCACTACATAATGCCATTGATGATAAAGCTGGTGGCATAAAGCCATATCCATTTAATTGGACTGCAGAGAAGAAAAAATTCCGTCCATTGGTAAATGAAACTCTGATGTGTGGACATTTCTTTACTTCTTTTGTTCAACGGATTCTATGGAAAAGAAAATTTCTTTGTGGAAATTTTCCATACTTTTTTTTCTGTTTTATGGAAAATAAAATTTCCGTAAAAAATAAGGATGGACTTCAAAAATAAATAGCATTTTCCTTCAAAATAACTGAAGGTTAAAACATTTAGAATTTTTTTTTATCGTTGATATTTTGTTGTAGTCCGGTAGAACCAGTTATCGATTGGGTAATGTTTTGTTGTAGGCTGGTAGAACCAGTTATCGATAGGGTAATATTTTGTTGTAGGCCGGGAGAACCAGTTATCGATAGGGTAATATTTTGTTGTAGGCCTGGAGAACCAGTTATCGATAGGGTATTATTTTGTTGTAGGACGAGAGAACCAGTTATCGATAGGGTAATATTTTGTTGTAGGCCGGGAGAACCAGTTATCGATAGAATAATATTTTGTTGTAGGCCGGGAGAACCAGTTATCGATAGGGTAATTTTGTGTTGTAGGCCGGGAGAACCAGTTATCGATAGGGTAATATTTTGTTGTAGGCCGGTAGAACCAGTTATCGATATGGTAATATTTTGTTGTAGGCTGGGAGAACCAGTTATCGATAGGGTAATATTTTGTTGTAGGACGGGAGAACCAGTTATCGATAGGGTAATATTTTGTTGTAGGCTGGTAGAACCAGTTATCGATAGGGTAATATTTTGTTGTAGGCCGGGAGAACCAGTTATCGATAGGGTAATATTTTGTTGTAGGCCGGAAGAACCAGTTATCGATAGGGTAATATTTTGTTATAGGCCTGGAGAACCAGTTATCGATAGGGTAATATTTTGTTGTAGGCCGGTAGAACCAGTTATCGATAGGGTAATATTTTGTTGTAGGCTGGTAGAACCAGTTATCGATAGGGTAATATTTTGTTGTAGGCCTGGAGAACCAGTTATCGATAGGGTAGTATTTTGTTGAAGGCCGGGAGAATCAGTTATCGATAGGGTAATATTTTGTTGTAGGCCGGTAGAACAAGTTATCGATATGGTAATATTTTGTTGTAGGCCGGTAGAACCAGTTATCGATAGGGTAATATTTTGTTGTAGGCCGGGAGAACCAGTTATCGATAGGGTAATATTTTGTTGTAGGCTGGTAGAACCAGTTATCGATAGGGTAATATTTTGTTGTAGGCCGGTAGAACCAGTTATCGATAGGGTAATATTTTGTTGTAGGCCGGGAGAACCAGTTATCGTTAGGGTAATATTTTGTTGTAGGCTGGGAGGACCAGTTATCGATAGGGTAATATTTTGTTGTAGGCCGGGAGAACCAGTTATCGATAGGGTAATATTTTGTTGTAGGCCGGGAGAACCAGTTATCGATAGGGTAATATTTTGTTGTAGGCTGGTAGGACCAGTTATCGATAGGATAATATAAAATGTAGGCCGGTAGAACCAGTTACCGATAAGGTAATATTTTGTTGTAGGCCTGGAGAACCAGTTATCGATAGGGTAATATTTTGTTGTAGGCCGGGAGAACCAGTTATCGATAGGGTAATATTTTGTTGTAGGCCGGGAGAACCAGTTATCGATAGGGTAATATTTTGTTGTAGGCCGGTAGAAACAGTTATCGATATGGTAATTACTCAATCACAACTCTTTTAATGCATTAAAAGAGTTGTTTCGTCGAATGGGTTCATCCTCATTTACAGCCCCTTAATTGCGACTATGGTATAGTGTGACCCGCCCCTTAATTGCGACTAGGGCATAGTGTGACCCGCCCCTTAATTGCGACTAGGGCATAGTGTGATCCGCCAATAATTGTGACTAGGGCATAGTGTGACCCGCCCCTTGATTGCGACTAGGGCATAGTGTAATCCGCCCCTAATTGCGACTAGGGCATAGTGTGACCCGCCCCTTAATTGCGACTAGGGCATAGTGTGACCCACCCCTTAATTGCAACTAGGGCATAGTGTGATCCGCCCCTTAATTGCGACTAGGGCATAGTGTGATCCGCCCTTAATTGCGACTAGGGTATAGTGTAATCCGCCCCTAATTGCGACTAGGGCATAGTGTGATCCGCCCCTAATTGCGACTAGGGCACAGTGTGATCCGCCCCTTAATTGCGACTAGGGCATAGTGTGATCCGCCCCTAATTGCGACTAGGGCACAGTGTAATCCGCCCCTTAATTGCGACTAGGGGAAAATGTGTTCCGCCCCTAATTGTGACTAGGGCATAGTGTGATCCGCCCCTAATTGCGACTAGGGCACAGTGTGATCCGCCCCTAATTGCGACTAGGGCATAGTGTGATCCGCCCCTTATTGCGACTAGGGCATAGTGTGATCCGCCCCTAATTGCGACTAGATAGTGTGATGTCAAAATGGTTATAAACAGCATTCATTGTACTTATTTATAAAAAAAATCATAACAAATATTGATTCCCCTTCAAAACATTCTCGTGATGTTTTCAATGATGAATAGTGCAGAATACTACTGTTAAGAACGTCCAGAGCGTTAGAATTAATAAGCAATGAGGAGCATTGTAATATCAACATAAAAATTATTCCACCCTATGTCTCAGTTAATAAGGCTTGCCTACTAGTTAATAAAACTGTCCTACACCAATACGCGAACACGGGGCTGGCGTTTGAGAAAACGTTTCAACTGACGAACACGGATATGAGGGGTTGGCGTTTGACCAAACGTTGTAACTGACTAACACGGATATGAGGGGTTGGCGTTTGACAAAACTTTGTAACTGACGAACACGGATATGAGGGGTTGGCGTTTGACAAAACGTTGTAACCGACGAACACGGATATGAGGGGTTGGCGTTTGACAAAACGTTGTAACCGACGAACACGGATATGAGGGGTTGGCGTTTGACAAAACGTTGTAACTGACTAACACGGATATGAGGGGTTGGCGATTGACAAAACGTTGTAACCGACGAACACGGATATGAGGGATAATCAAATAATATTATGATGTGTTCTATGTGTAAGTGAGGGTAAACTAATACCGAGAACTAAGAATAGAATGGTCATTAGTCCTGGACCTTTCATATACTGTTTAGCAAACATAATAAAAAAAAATTGTATCCATTTTTCCTGATAAGAGAGTATTGAACATTTTATCTCTATTATATTTCACTCATTACCAATTATAATTAATTGAAACCATTTTATAATCAATTTGTTAAAGATTTGAATGTCATCAACGAATGTCTGGGAAACGTTAAAATATTGATGAAAATCGATATTTAATTACAGAAATTAAACGTTCATTGTAATAGACGTTCATTTTCCTAATATATTTGCTATAATAAGCTGATGAATGATTTATTATGAGTAGTATGGCCTTTTGTGTGCGTGCTTCTATAAACAACCAGTAGCATCGTTATAAGCAGTACAATTGATTGTAATTGGGCCCTGTCCTCATTTCTTGTCAGGTGCCTTGTCATCTCAAGATGAAATTGTTTGTAATTATAACTATTATTTCTGAAAAAAAACAATTAAGGCTGATGGTGCAATTTTTTTTTTCATTCAATTGTCAACAATTTTGTACACGACCTTGTGGATGAAGTTAATTATAGGATGATGGTTGTCATTAATTTACCTGCCGCTAACGGGCTTCTCCGCCTGCAGTTAATTCAATACTCCTTGTTGTTGATAACTCATAAATTCTGTTTATACTATTTTTTATTCGTCCCACATAAAATCGATGAGCTATTTGTAGACGTATTATATTGCGATGATTGTTTATATATGTCAGACAGGTGGCAATGATTGCCATTGATGGTTAAAATTGATGACACGTTGAAATATTTGAAATATGTTAGATATTATTTATATGTAAATGCTTTGTGCATCAATGTTGCAATGTTTGTTCACCTATCAACCTTTTTTTCTCTGGATGAAAAAGAAGTGTGTTTGTCCGGCTTAGTATGCAATTTTGAGTTTGGTAGAGATGTGCTGAAGAAAACAAATAATTTCAGATGACGTATATTGTACGTGTATTCATGTTTCAAATAGACAAGCTCTTTGGCATGTCACATCTGAGTGCGCAAAGTCAATACAAGCCAGATGTTCAAGATTCGTTCATTCTTTGAAATTCACTCACTCTTAATCATTCTGGTGGTAATGAAATACAATTACAGTTTATATTATATTCGTGCATAATAAACTCTACGATCCAAACACAAATAGGCGTTGGTTCAGATCTTGTGAGATACCTATACTAGAGACCTGTCTTGGTTTTCAACTACTATTCGACAGATATCATCCATTGTTGGACAATGACATCTTCTTACGGAGAGACCTTGCGGCCGCAATGAGGATAAAAACATCCCTCTGTTGAGTCGGTGAGTACCATCCTATAAAAGAACACTGTCGACACGGTGCTACTCTCTTTTTTTCCTCTTCTTCCCTTCATGTCAGAAGGGAAAAATAAAATAAAAAAAGACTTGATATTAAATAATCGCGACGCAGTTATTCCAGCGTCGGTTACATCTCTTGGAGATGTCCCTCTGGCATCTCACTTGAAATATATTAAGTCCCTCAGGCACCTCAGTTGAAATATATATATAGATCTTAGAGATGTCCTTTGGGCATCTCATCCTGAAATATGAAAAAAATAGTGCACTTAATGCCCCTGCCCCTCCGGCATCTCACCTTTAAATTGACCCATCTGTACATTCTGAATGAACAAACCGTCTTTTTTCTCCCCTGTAGTACAGATCCGGAAGTGACCCTATTGCTGCATGGTACACAGAGACAGTCACCAATAACCCATATCTTACAGATGTCCGAGCTAATACCGGTTGATTGCCTCTTATGGACCTAAATCGCGGGAACTGTTCATGCCTTTTTGCTTAGAGCAAATCTTGCGATAATTGATGAAAAATTAAAAACCTCTGTTTCCTCTGACTTGACATAACTCCAAATTTAAATACTCGTGCCATTCATGGACTAAACTTCCAATAATACCCGCTTTCAAAATTAAAAATACTCGTGTTCCTTTTGATTAAACTAAGGAGTTGCCACGAGCAACTCTTTCCTAGGAGATGTCACTCTGACGTCTCACCTTGAAGTGCGTCTGCCTTCACGGACCCTGCAATGATAACCATTTTTCAAAATTTCTAACAACTCATACTGCCTTCGCCGAAGAGCGAAATAATATTTGTTATTTCGCTGCCTTCTTCGGGTAGTGAATTAATATTTGTTAGATGCTTCGCTGGCATCTCACCTGAAATATGAATAATTCTGCGATAACTATTCAATAAAAGTAAAAAAATTGTATCATTTTGACTAAACTCAGGAGTTGCCATGAGCAACTTCATTCAGATGTCCTTCTGACATCCCACATGAAATGCTCTTGTAGGACCAATCACATGTGTTCAGAGACTTACTCTACTGAATACTTGGGAGAAACACTCTCAGGGAACTGTGCCTGAAGCTCTCCTACACTTGCACTTATGAAAATTTCACGAAATTTTTGAATATTCCGACCTAGACTCTAGATCAGCTAAGGGCAGGTCTAACCACAGGAGATGTCACTCCGATGTCTCACCTTGAAGTGCCACCGCCTTCAAGGAACCTTTTGCGTAGAGAAGACTTAATCTTCCGAACACATGAGGGAGGACTACTACCCGGGCAACTGGGTGTGCTGCTCGCCTAAATGTTCACATACTTGTTGAAATTTAATTCCCATATGCTGCTTTGGAAGTAGACTCAATACCTAATTGGAGTCCGTCTGACCCAACCTCTGGGGCAAGCCGACAGGCATGCGCTCGAGGAAAAGTGTGAGTCCGCTGAGCGTATGGGCGTGACCGTCTCTGCTCGACCGATAGAGATGCGACCGCCTGGAACCTAAATACTTCTTTTCGCTCCTTGATCGCCCCGTTCCTGAAAAAGTCAACCTGACTCTCGACCTTTTCTTCTCTGGGGCTGAAATGCCCCGGGAAGAAGGGGGAGGTTGTAGTAGGTAGTGGTGAGAGTAGTGGTGGTCCTTCTCTTTCTATCCTTACAACCTTCCTTTTTCTGTGTGTGTGCGTGAATTTCTAAAGCCTCGTTGACTATCCTTTACTCTTCTTTCACTTCTTTCAAAGGAAACACTTGACATGACCACTCGTGCTCGTTTCTTTTCCTTACTCTAATCTAATCTAATCTAATCTAATCTACTTACATCATAAGGAGCGTTCACTTTTTTTTTTGCTGTCTTGCAAACATCATCGTCATTTTGCCATTCTAACAACGTGCATGCATAAGGCTGACATGGCCATGAAGCGCAACTCTATGCAGTCCTATTGAGCATCAGCCTGTTATAGGTTTTTGATCCACACAAGCCGTGCAATGGAACTTGTCTTAGTATCTCGCATGCATTTAATTAAATTGGTATTGATTGTTTCATCATTAATTGCTTTGGCAGGCTACCAAACAAATCCATTTTGGCTTTTGGTTTAAGTTCTCTGTACTACAGTATAGGCCGAGCTTGCCCTCCGGGCAGTGACCCTGCTTGCCTTGACTCATATTTATATCACTGTTATTGTTTAACAACCAGTCTCCGCCAAAGGGCTCTTATCTGCTAGGCCAGACCAGCTGAGCATTGTCTCAAACAGTGCATTGTGATGGGTGAAGTGTTTCATGACCCAATTAATGATACTGCGCAATGACGTGTGACTGGCAGAGGAAACAATCACAGATTGTATCTACAGTGCAAATTTCCATTGCCATAACTGCTCATTTTCAGATTTTGCTATTATACACTGAATAAAATGGTCTGACACTAATGATCAGGAACTAACTGTATGAATGTCGCAGCTGCCAGCATTGATGCATCAATGCTACTATCGTGATACATTTTACGTTTACGAATTGATATGTCCTGATATATATGTTGGGGCCGCCGTGACCGAGTGGTTAGTGTGTTCGACTGCAAGGTCAGCCTCTGGTGCTGCGTGTCGCGAGTTCGAGCCTCGTCATGGACAAGACGGTCGTGTGACGTGGAGATTGGGCGCCTCCCCCCTTTGTGTCAACTTAACTCAGCCACCCTCCTAACTAGGGGAAACAGCTGTATCTATACAAACACACAACTCTCCAAATAAAATAAATTAGTAAAAATAATTTTTTTCTTCATTCACAAAAGACGTAGACATTTGAAAATCATTATAATTTTTTCGTATAAGTGGTAGGAAATTGAAACCTAAGTTCACACGAAATACTTTTAAGCATCTCGACTGTGAGGTACATTAAGATGCTCAAAAGTTTTTTTTTGACGCGGAAGGACACCAGAGATGTGGTTCCTGCAAGATGGAGCCCGCTGCACACCTCAAAAGATGCCATGAACTGGTTGACCGCTAGATTTTCTGACAAAATCATTTCCCTTTGGGTCATTGGGTTGAGTTCCCACGGCCACCAAGATCGCCACACCTTCCTTCACTTGACTACTTCCTCTTTGGTTACATCAAGGACCCTGCATTTAGATCAAAGCCTGCATCTCTTGATGAATAAAAAAAATGTGAGTGAAGTAATCGCCTCAATCAACAGCGAAATGCTCGAGAACGTCGTCGTGAGTTTTGTCGGTCAGATTGCATGAGAATGGTATGTCAGCTGACGTCGATCCTTTTGAAAAAGAAATGTATATTAAAATGAAACTGGAAGTTATTTCATTTCAAATGGGTCTTGTTTAAATTTCCCATAATTTTTTCATTTGTGTTATTTTATCAGTCAATCAACATCAGTTGCAAGCGCTCTTCAGTATTATATGAAGTAATAGTTTGCAAGGATAATTGATGGGGCGACTGAGCCTGGCAAATGATTGCCTTAGGCAAGACACCTTTATTAATGAGGGTGCATGTTATGTTACATTCTCGATTCACGAATAAATTGAATGAGATTTCAATTGCAAGTGATTTCGAAGAAATTCAATATCACGTAAGAAATCAGAGGTTAAGTTCCAACTTACAGTTACATCTTTCATTTTTTAGATCGGCGAAATGCATAGAGATGTGTATCCAGGTTACAAGTAACTAAATGTTCTTAGTAACATCATTTTGCTGTGTGACTACGTGCGTTTGGGTGTAATCGAGAGGGATTTATGAATCTGAAACTGTGATGGAGCGGAAACTTATTTAGGTGAACAAATCATTAGTGATATCAACCATTACTCACAAATTAAATTATTCGATTCAAAATACACCAACAACTTCGGTAAATAAATTGGAGATTATCGACTGAAGCGCTCTCTCATGGCCCCGACACACAAGGCCGATCAATATTCAGCACCTTTAGTATTAAGGCAGAGAGTTTAGGGATCCTTGATTAACTTATCCAATGTTGTCTAGTTTATTGTGGATCCATATTAAGTCTTTTGGCATTTAATGCGTGAGCTGATTCATCATAATATTGCTATGTATCTGCATGATGCCAACTGGTCAGAAGAGCGCAGCATATTATGAGCACATTAATATGTTTTGGAAGTCAAGTTTCAGATACATCGAGGAAGTAAGGCACGTGTGGTTCTATTTTTCCTTCAAAGGTGAAACTAGTGAAGAAGAGGTCTTATAAGCTGGCTGCCTATAGCAGGCATAGAGTTAGGTTGATATAGGCAGCCAGCTTATTATATGGCATTATTCAACAAACAACAATACAGGTACAGATACAGACGAAAGGCTGAATCCCATAGAAGGGGAGTGGCCGACGGCAAGGTGTACTCTCATCATGCGTTCGCGGACATACCAAAACTTGGCCCTTTATCGCAAACCGGCGGTCCGGCGAGAACCCTGCTGCGTCACAGCTGCAGGACCCGGCAGCTTTTACTGGACTATCCCGGCTGTATCGTATTGTCGAGCCTCCTCCTAGTCCCAATCATCCAGCTTCTCAACGGGACGTCAAGAGCGAGAAAGCAAATCGGGGCCGCATCAAAACTCATCCATTCACAATCATTCGTCACTCACGCCCATCATTTGCCCCGCTATCCCTCTTTCCTAAAGTCTGCTTGACGCCATGCATCCACACAAACTTTGGTCTTCCTCTAGCTTATAACCACTTGCCTCCGCTTTCATTCAATCATCGTTTGACCAGTAACCCCATCACATCAGCTGAATCTACTCTGTCTTCCACATTCCCCACTATTCCCGTTCTATTTCGAACAACGTCATTATTGATCCCATCCATCAACGTTACTCCGACCATGACTCTCAAACATAGAATTTCAAAAACATTCAATCTTCTTCTTGCCGCCCCCCCCCCCCCCCCCCCCCCCCCCCCCCACATCTCAGCCTAGAAGAACACAGTTGGGACAACTATGCCCAACGTTCAGCAGCTCATTTTACTCGCCAGTGCCCCCATGACCTTACATCCTTCATTCACTCTAGATTTCTCCTAGTCCAGTCTTCTCCACATGAGTGCCCATTTACTTAAACCATCCAATAACTCTCCATTTAGGAGAACACTGATTCTGATCTCATCGTCATCCCTCGAACATCTTGTAACTTTAAAATTTTCCACATTAACATGCAGGTTTCTCCTCTCACACACTCTATCAATCTCCGAAACTAGCCTTTACAAATTTTTTTTAGATTCTGGGGCGCATCATCCTCGACAGCAACTAATTCAACTTCCAACTCCGTCTATTTGCCCCTGACAACGCTTATCCTTGACACAAAGCACTCGTGTTTACTTCCCTGACTGACCAATCCATGTAGATTTTGAACAGCTAGGGAGACACAACTCAATTTTGTCTCAGTTCCACTCTCAGCGGAACTAAGCACTCACGTCGCTCATAACTCTGACACATGCTCTGCAGCCAAGGCAGAAATTCTGGACTGCTTTAAAGGGATTTCCGCCCACTCCATACAAACGTAATACCCTTCACAATGCCTCCAAGTCGACTCAGTCGTATGCCATTTCCCGATCCATGAAAGCCCAGTACACATCTTTTCTCTTCGCAAAGTACTTTTTACACACTTGATTAGTACTGTCCGGTACAACTTACCCCCCAAACACAACAATCCGATTCCGCTTGAGTTGCTGTGCCCATCAATCGGCACCAATCCGGGTGCAAGGTACAGATCTAGTAGCATCACGAACTATTCATCTACCGGTACTCCGCCCCACGTTAGGCACTCAGATGCTACGTCGTCTTAACCAGGGACCTTCACTGCTGCCATCACCTCCACGGCCTCCCGCCCTCTTCCTTACTAATTCCAGCAACAATTCGTGCCTCTAAACCAACATCCGGGCAACACCGACGACACCATTTCGGTATCTGTATGATGAAAACATCAAATGACATGAAAAAGAATATCGCAGTTAAGTACTGATAATAGTTGGATATATACAGGGTGGCGCATAAGTAACGCACCCTTTTCAAAAATTAATAAAGAAAAAAGTATGAAAGGCAAAGCGATTTAGATAATTGCAAACGATAGAGGAACTATCAAAGTTTATTTTACAACTAAGTATGGAAAATAATATTCTTTAAATGATTACCATTGTTGGTCAAACATAAACGTGCTCTTTTGATGACGCTGTTCATTACTGCACTTAACATATCTGGAGTTATCCTGCTGATTTCTTGAATAATTTTCAGTTTTAATTCCTGTAAAGTATTAGGCTTGTCAATGTAAACTTTTCCTTTTAAATATCCCCAAAGAAAAAAGTCAAGTGGGCTCAGATCTGGAGATCTTGGTGGCCACGGTACGTCACCAAAACGCGAAATTACTCGTTGTGGAAAATTCATCCTTAGCATGTCCATAGTTTCCCTTGCAGTATGAGCTGTAGCACCATCTTGTTGGAACCAGATATTCTCTGTATTCATGTCTTCCACCTCAGGAAAAAAATACTCTTGCAACATTTGTCTCTATCTGTTTCCATTCACAGTCACTGTATTGCCATCCACATCCTCAAAAAAATATGGGCCAATGATTCTGGATGACGTTATTCCACACCACACTGTCAC
>SDVV010033714.1:0-11265 GCA_016164225.1 Gammarus roeselii
CCCCGCAGTTAGAAACGAGGGGGGTAACTGCTCGCACCGCCCTTTTGGGCACCAAGACGTCGGACGTGTCACCGTTGGACTACGGGGCTTGAAAGAGCAGGTCTTTGTTAGTAAGTATCAGCTACTTATAGAAATTCGATACGCGCACAGAATTTATGAAAAATCGCCAAAGTGGAGGTGTGTTTTTCAGGTTCCCGAAAATTTTGGATTGGAAAATTTGACGTTCCGCAAACTTTGATGCTGTAGCTAGAGTTTTCATTGGATTAGGGCCAAATTTGGTGGTGATACTTGGAATGTGGTGTAGTTCGTTGCGTAAGAAGGATTTTGGGAAAAAATGTAAACTTTTGTAGATATATACAAATATCCAACTGCGGGGAGTTACCCCAGGTGAAAAAAAATTGGGGGTGACTTACACGATTGAATAAGATCAGAGTTGATTGTAGTAAAATCAAAGGGATATTCAGCAGGCATAATAAACTTGGATTTTGGTGTCAGTTGTTTAGTAGTAATATATAATGTTTATAGATTACAATATTGCTTTGGGGAAATCTTTCATTCAATAGGGCATAACAGCTGTTATCCAATTTATTTGAATCCGTATCAGAGATTCTTGAGGTCATGTTCCACTACAACCTTATTCACTAGGAAGAATTCAACTTGCGCCTATTATTTGTGTTGTCCCTTGGGAAGTTAAAAAAAAAATTACATGGAATTGTATTTGGTCAACAAAGTCCTTAATTGATGTCCTGAGCCAGTTTGTACAATTTGGCAGGCAGCGCATGCGAACATTGATAAGAAATATGTGATGCGCACGTGAAATCTTGAGATGAAGCGCACGTGAAGACACCTTTCAAAATATTGCACGCGGAGACAGTACATCGCACGTAAACAATATTTCAAAAATATTTTGTTGTGCTAAAATTTCATGCACGCATTTTCCTCCATAGCATATTAATTCAAGCTGACACCAAGATTCCTAACCACTGCGCATCACCATCATTGAAGAACTACTAATTTCTGTGACCGAACAGTCCGGATCGTTATCGGTTACTGAGAGGAACAAACAAAACCAATATCTCATTTTTTTTGGCGGGAGAATAAAAAATTGACAATTCACAATGCAACGGGCAATATCAGTCAAGACGAAGCGCATCAGCGCTTGGTATGCATGCAACAATAGCTAAACTAATATTAAATAACGCCCTGCATGGTTTGAACGACAATTCACCATTACAGCATTTGACAATAGATGAAAACAAACACCAACATCACATGTTTTGTGAACAAGTTTGCTGCAACATTCATGGAAAAGACAGCGGAGTGGAAGTGCAAAATTAGGCGTTGATAGTAATGGCAAATTTTATTAAGAACTGATAGGTATTGTTATTTATAAGTCATAAGTACCATTAGAAAGAGTATCATCTGAATATTACATTCTGTTTAGTATGACGCATGGTTGGTGAAAGACGCTTACGTCTATGTGCTGTCATCTCAAACTCTACACACATGTAATTCTGCAGTCTGTTTCACCTTGCTCCCACCTCTAGCTCTCCATTTTGTTTATTTCTGCCAGTGTCTCTGACAGTAGCGCACGTAATTCTACAAACATACTCTGCGAGCGCACGCAAAGGTCTAGATATGCCGATCTCGGCTTATGAGGCGCATGGCTGGTTCAGTTCCTAATATTCGGCTATGAAAACGCACGTAATGTTCTCAACCTCGTGCCCATTGTGCAATCTGGGTCCTGAGGTAAACGGTACAGCTCCAGGTCCTGCAATCAGCTGCTCTTCTATTTACTGTTAGATTTGAAAATGTTTTCTGGGTAATAATCCTTATTTCAACTAGTCTTAAGGTCATTGGAATAGCATTATCTGCCATTATTCTTGCATTACAGGAGTACACCAAAAATCAACTGATTAACGGGCTAGAGATCCAACAGTTTTTTAATTAAAATTAGAAAAAAATAATGAGATTTCACCACAGGTCATCAATTGAGGCCTTAATTGACCAAATACAATTCCATTTAAATTTAAAAAACTTCTACTTTGTAAGACAGATAATAGAATAAATTGGCACAAGTGTGAATATGGCGGTAGAGGAATGTGAACTTGAAAGCAGATCTACAACAAAAAAAATGTGGCTTGTCATCATTATTATGCCTTTTAATAAACACGCGATGACAAATAGTTTGCTAACAGGATGAGAACGACACCACGAGTCTGCTGCGCGACGAGGGCGAGATCAGTTTTCCCATCAGACTAGGTTGACAGCTTAGTATAATAGGTCTGTAATGCCGATAACAACTCAACATGAAATACAGACTGGATTCTGTGTATTACAGCCAGCAAAACACATGTCTGCACTCTGTTTCATGGTAATCAATCTTGTTTTGAAACTATACTGGAGTCATAAATTAAATAACAGACATAGGCAAACCATTTGAATGACTACACAGGGATGCAACTTGTCTTACATCATAAATGATCATCCACATACACACAAATAAAAAGCCTATAAAATAAGTTTGAATCAGAAAGCAGGCAATCCAGACAAAATCTTCACTGAAAAGTCAATAAAATGTCAGCAAGAGACGACAGCCACACATGATCTGCTAGTTAGAAATAAATTCACAATGGAATACAGTATGAGTGTAGAACATAAAATGATAATCATGCTAATTTGTCCAATTGTTACCATTGTCATGAAATAAATAAATGATGTATGTTGTAGGAACAAATTACAGTTACTCACCCTTCCAGGCCAATGGGGATAACCCTTGACTTTGGCGAAGATGAAGTCATACGGTTTGAAGTCGGTCTTAGGCATGGTCGACAAAATACTTTACAGAACTTTGAACAGAAACTTGCGGCACTATTATTTCACTGGTAGAAGTAGCTATTAAACATGACCCAGCCTCGTGCAGTTCTTGAGCTACCTGTATCTAGTTACCAACTACGTTGCTATATAATGGCGCCAAAAAAACATTCAGTATCTCGTTCTAGTTATTGAAGGACACTGGTAGGTAACAAATTAGGCTAATTGAGAGTCTGAAAGTATATCCATTAAATTTTTTCAAACATATGGCTCTCTAGGCTAGCTAGCAACTGTGAGCACGTTTCACCAGAAAATCACAACATAGTTTGAGCAGAAAAGTTGGTTGGGAAGAACAATATCCGCCATTAGTAAACAACACGAAAGAACTACCGGCCAGACGACGATCGGAAAGCGCATTTACCCATGTGGTACTGCTTGAGCCAAAATTAAATAAATAAGATACAACAATTGGAAACAATTCTTATCTCACCGACAATTTGATCTGCTATAACATGCATCAATGCAGATACTATAAATTGTATCATAAAAAAATAAATACACGTGCATGATATTGATGTTTCTTTTGCGACCGCAAGATGACAACGCGACGTAAAAAAAATCACAGGCGTGCATTTTAGGGCAACAACGTAAACCAATTAACGCTAATATTAACGGGCTGCCTGAAAAGCAAACCCAGCAGACCATCAATTTTATCCCAAGTGAGTTGGTACCCAGTAATTTAGAATGGGGCCATGCCCTCATTTCCAACTTTGTTTCCACTTTGGTTTTGCAACACACTGAGTGGTACCTTCGGATCATTCTATGTCCTGTCCCCCTCTTCAATTATTTACATTTATTTTTCAACAATCCTAATTTATATGACACTTCTGAAGTATGTAGGTTACATGTTCTACCTTTATTTTTTCTGTTGGTATCCGACTTCCCCATAACACCTTCCCTGGAAGGTGTCCTAGTACTTTTATGATTTTAGCTGGCTCACACTCTACCGTCTTCCTTCTCTAACCTACTCCGGGTAGCACCGAAATAAACATCAGCCCCCTCGTCGAAAGAGCCAGCCCTATTATAACAACAACAGCCGGTGGCAGTACCGAAACTATAACCATCTGAACAGGTCTTCCATCTCAAACATCCTATAGCTTACATGTGCATTGAAGATGACGCCACACAGCAGTGGAGACGACTTGTCTTGCTATTGGTTCTATTATTCTCAGAACATAGTAGCGTCATCCGTGTAAATGTCTATACCTTTAAACTAGCAGAGTAATCGAATAACTTCAACTTTAGTAATAGAGGTCATGCTGGCATTATGCATTCTGTTTGATAGCTCAAGTAGCAGATAATTTGATTCGCATCAACATGCATTGACCATAATGCATACCGAATTCGAAACTCACAAACCCCTGGTAGTGGTCATTAGTGTGAATGTGAAGTATAAATGCGTGAGCCTAAAGTCATGGCTTTCGTATGGTAAATATTGTTCCATTCTTGTATATCGTGTCACACGCTTGCAAAGGTAAGCATCACCACTTAAAATGTCAGTTTGCAGCTGACTCGTTCTACACATTTCACTTTAAATTTCCCGTAAACAATTTTTACAATCCTGAAAACTTCCAGCATTGTTTTTTACGCTGTTCTAGAAACATCTTACGTATCTAAATCTAATCTGAAACAACGTGACTTCATTCTTCTTAAGTTCTCTACCAACGTCGTGTGTCTGCAGCAATTAGTAACAACTTCCCTTTTTTTAAGCCACTACCCATCTTTTCAAATAGTTTTGTGCTCGCGCAGCTGAGATATAGTGTGAGCAACCATTTGAAGAGCCAAACTACAAAGTCTACTGTAAGTTATCATTGTGCATTTTACACCTGTTTTTAAGGGTAGATCAGCAATTATTTTGACAGCATAACTCTCTGCCACACAGGCTTCTTCCAGCGTACGATGCGAGGCAGAAATATACAACATCCCAACATAAATATTAAAGTGGCGGAAATATTCACTGTTCTAAAATTACTATTATAGACCAGGAATGTTCTAGAGCTTGCCGTTGTGACTTGATTCATGTTCAGACATATTTTTGGGTTGTTATCTCACATACGTGGCAGAGCAAACCAGCTACTGCAAGCTACCTGCTCTCTCTTTATTTTGTCACTTCCAGCATCTTCTTAGTCGGGTGTTAACGCCCAACCTTTGCACGTCAGATTCCGGCTATAAAATTGTAATTTAGGAGATTTAACGAATTCATACCAATTCCTGGCTGTGTCATAAGCGCCCCTTATAATTTCACCTATTTCAAAAGAGATTAATAGCCAAACGATCAGCAGGACCGACTCGTAGCTTAACCTAACTTCACCAATTCCAAAGGAGGCTAAAAACCCAACGATGAGCCGGACTGACTCTTGACTAAACCTATCAACTCAACATGTACCACTTTATTCTCTCGGACTTGAGTGTGTTTTGTCGCTAGTTAATAAAAGTGAAATCATTTTTACATTGTAGTGTTGAAATATTGGAGCATTTCTTAGATGAGTATTATTGGTAGGCACTTGTGAGGTCACATGTTGATAATATTAACATGGGACCTCACAGAAAAATCTGTGCAACAGGTATATCAATCTTGCAATTCCGAGTCAATCGACAACAGGTAGAGCAATCTTGCAATTCCGTACCCATTGATAAATGATATAGCAATCTTATAATTCCGTGGTAATTGATAACAGGTAGAGCAATCCTGCAATTCCGTGTCAATTGATAACACATATAGCTATCTTAAATACCCGTGCCAATTGATTACTGGCCATTACAGGACTTTCATTTGCCAGATGATACTTAGTACAATGCTTACACTTTTAACAAGTCTTTTGAATGAAGAAGAACAAGGTAAGTACACAACATCCATGAAATCTGTTGAATTACGATACATTATTGTCGATCATTATTAACTTGATAAATGCTATGCCAACTAGGATATGCCGTATTTTTCAGTTTCCCAAACATGAATACATTTTTTGTTGCATCTGTTCCAGAAATTCTGCCAGCTGCAAAGTCCTTGGTAATGAAACAATTCATGTTCACAAACTTCTACTGCTACAGGAAAGTGATAAAGTCTGTATCTACCTTGGATACAAAGTTTTCCTGAACATGTCAACAATGTTTATTGTAGAGGTTCCCAATTGACCCTACATCATCCGAATCACACTAAACACATTATACGTGCATCACAAGCAGCTATGGCTACTAAGCAATCGCCTCTTTTGATCTCATTGTTTGCATCTCTCTGTAGGTAGCTACAACATTTCCGATCAGCTAGTTCAAAACTGCTTCCAACCATAATGGCAATGCAACAAATATTCATTGTGGTTAAATAAATACGTATACCCACGCACAAAAAGCCATGGAACATATTCATCAGAAGGAATAAATGATTCAGATAAAAACCTTGAGACAAATATGGCAACAACGCCTTCCCAGATGAACACCCCAGAGGGCTTTCTTAACTCTCCCGAGCTCGATCAAGCAACACACCGTGTGTCTGTTTCTGTCTGAATCATGTGTTCGTCCTGGAACATATGTATTTAAATAGTCGGAACCGTGTGTATTATGACGACGGCCTTGCCAATGTTACTGATTCAATGTGACGTGCTAAGCACAATACAACGTGTTAGTGATATAGGCTTACTCAAGAGCTAGGCCGGGTCACAACCAGCTAGGCTAAGCCAGGTCACAACCAGCTGGGCTAGGCCAGGCCTAAAGAAATAAAATTTTCACTGTTTCTTTATGTTACAGACCGAATCTAACCAAATACTAAATACTCAGCTAGGTATTATTGGCCAATACACTTGGTAAATGAATCACCAAAATTTACGAAGACTATACCTTGAAACCCAAAAGAGTTCCACAAGAGACAAATAGGAGTAACAGTATTTCACTATGTGCCTACTCCAGTATCTCATGCTAGGTTTTTAAATCTAGAGCAGACGAATAATTCCATACTAGATTTCTACGTTAGGATATTCCTTGTATCCACCTGGACGCAGGATTTCAACCTTGCACAAATGTACAGTTGCAGCTAGCTATAGGGAATTCCTCGGCCCTCATTTCAAGCATTTCTAATGTATATACATATATGTATATTAATATAACCATGCAATATCCTTGATTAGCTATAATAGGATATTCAAATCGGTATTCTGCTTACATGGTAGCAATCTTTAGGACTGAATAGCACCCCTACTTTGGCTCGTGCCTATGTATAGATACGTAGGGCAAAAAAACTATTTTCAAATCGGTTTAAATATCCTACAACTACTTTACAGCCTTGAACATTCAAGCAAGAGAAGAATTATGCATTCATCATTCTTAATAATAAACATAAGTCAAATTATGTTCTGATGTAATTTTATAATTGTGGAGTTTAGCCTCTAATTTTATTCCTGGTAGCTACACCCATAGAGGTATACTATTTCTACTTTTATGTTCATTTACTACATGCACCTAATCTGTCTGCTTGTGTGAGGCAGGCAGAATGGTGAGTTATTATCTCCCATGTGGCATATTTGTTTTAGCCAATCATTTTTGTGTGCAGCTTTCATTTTATGCTGCGGATTGGCGCAGAAAACATCCCAGTGACAAGATTACCCGCGGTGAAGCAACAGCGTCCTTGATTTTCTTGCCGGCTTTTCTATCTCCCTTTCTTTTCCCCTTCTATGCTACTTCGGATGTCTTCTCTCAGTCAAGTTGGGAATTTATAATTACACAATACCAAAGATTGATTTCCTGTCATAACCTTGTCCTGCCTGTAAGATATTGGTGCTTGCTCATAAGACTCAACCTCATTTTATAATAGTCAATCATTTTTAATCAAATTTATATACACGGAGTCATAAATTGGTGCTTTGAGAGTAGAAACGCCGTGTGCACTTGAATTATTACCGCTTACAGAAGCTCACTTTAACTTTAGCCTTAACGTTTTGGTTTTACCAACTGGTAACTCTTTAACCTACCAAAATATAAAAAATGTTAACTGTGCATTATTGTTAACTGTGCATTATTCCTCGGGGCCAGGAAAATGGCCACAATTGTGCAAAGATTGCACACCCATACATATATATAATTTTATTGTCAGCACATATCAGATAGAAAGAAGATAAAAAAAATATTCACCAGCTTTTAAGTACCAGTCATGTAGCTTGAAGGTGCACAAGATTTCGCAAACTCGAAATGCTGTTTACAATTTATATAAATGGAATAGGATCCATTTAATAACCTGGCAGTCAATTAAAGCGTCAAAATAGTATATTTTTTGAGCGTATTAACAATTACCAACTGAAGAAACGCGCGCGAATAACTAGCATCTTGAAGAAGGAGATTATTTTGCCACTCTGCGTGTATGAACACGTTCTAGTATTAATACTTCTCATTCATCACCACGCCCCATGATTTACGAAAATCGAACCCGCACCAAGAGGAGGACAATAGCTCAACTCTACGGTTTGGCGTAGATTCACAGGATATCATCCACTGCTAAAGCAATGAGTTTCTTTGTATGGAGGAACCTTGCCGACACAATGTGTTTTTTTTAGTTCTTTTCTTCCTTCCCTGTCAAGAGAGAAAAAGAAGGGAGAAAAATGAGGAAAGCTCGAGAAGAATTACGAACTACCCAGTGGGGAGAAAGTCTGCCGGCGACTCAGCGGCTCTTGCCGATGGGCTGCAATGGCAGCATTCATCGCCACACCCCATGATATACGAAAATCGAACCCGCACCAATAGGAGGGCAATTTCTCAACTCAATGGTGCGGCGTAGGTTTGAAGGATATCATCCACTGTTAAAGCTATGAGTCTTCCTCACTTTGGAATATCTAGGAGATCTCCCTCTGGCATCTCAACTTAAAATATCTTGGGATGCCCCTTCGGCATCTCATATTGAAATCTATTCCTTGTACAATGTGGATGACTAACCGTCTTCTCTCCTGTAGCACAGATTCGGGCGAGACATAGTGCAACAGGAAGCAGAGAGACATAACTGCAAACCTTTTTTTCGCAGATGAAATATCCTTGAGATGCCCCTCTGGCATCTCACTTTGAAATATCTTGGAGATGCCCCTCCGGCATCTCAACTTGAAATATCTTGGAGATGCCCCTCTTGCATCACACCTTGAAATATCTTGTAGATGCCCCTTCATCATTTCACCTTGGAATCTATTCCCTTGTACAATGTGGATAACTAACCGTCTTATCTTTAGCACAGATTCGGGTGGGACCTGGTGCAACAGAGAGCGGAGCAACGTGACATACTAACCTGGTTCCCCAAATGTGCGACAAAATGTCAACATTTATAAATCGATTCTTGCTCTTTTTCGGATTAAATTTTACAACTAGATGTTTGTCAAACTTTAAAAATGTTTGTTTTTCTCTAGACTATCGTCTACATTCAAATTATAAATACTGATCTCCTGCCTTTTTGACTAGATTCTGCAATAAATATTCGTCAAATTAAAAAATATATGTCTGACTAAACTCAGGAACTGCCACAAGCAACTATTTTATGGAGATATTTTTCTGACATATCACATGAAATTTGAAATGCTTTTGTAGGACCAATCACATGTGTTCAAAGACTTACTCCACTGTACAGAAGGAAGAACTACTCACAGGAAACTGTGCGTGGTGCTCTCCTACATTTGCACTTACCAAAATTTCACGACATTTTGAAAAACTCCGACCTAGACTCTAGATCAGCCAAGGGCAGGTCTATCCTTGCATACAGAAGACTTAACTACCTTCAAGGAACCACTTGCATACAGTGGTTCCTTGACTAAACTACAGAAGACTTAATCTTCTGAGCACATGGGGGAGGACCACTACCCGGGCTACTGGGTGTAGTGCTCCTCCCAAATGCACACATACTTGTCAAAATTTAAATACCCATATGCTCCCTTGAAGTAGACTCATACGCTAGTTGGAGTCCGCCTGACCCAACCACTGGAGCAAGCCAACAGGCATGCGCTCGAGGAAAAGTGTGGGTCCGTTGAGCGTAGGGGCGTGTCTGTCTCTGCTTGACCGTCTGAGATGTGACCGCCTAAAACCTAAATATTTCGCTTCCCATCTTGTTCGTCCTGTTCCTGAACAAGTCAACCTGACTGTCGATCGTTTTTTTCTCCGGGGCTGAAATGTCTCGGGTAGTAGTAGGGTATTAACCAGTATGGTGGTGATGGTAGTAGTGGTTTCTCTCCTTTCTATACTTAAATCATTATTTTTCTGTGTGTGTGCGTGAATTTCTACAGCCCCGTTGACTATCCCACTCTCTTCTTTCACTTCTTTCAACGAAACACTCGACCTGAGCACTCGTGCTCGCTTGTTTTCCGTACTCTAATCTAAGCTAATCTACTCAGCGCAAACTCTCCGAACTGGTCTACTTCCATAGAAACCGGCGATTGTTGCTATATAATAGTTTGGCTTCCGAACAATGTATAAAATTTGCTCATTGAAGAGATGGTTAAATTACTTGGATCGGCGGTCAAATTCAACTATTGGCCTTGAACGCAGCAGCATGGCAAATAGGTTAAATTCTTCTTGGTCGGATACAAAACATACGGGTCAAGAAACGGATGCTTCTTAAAATATTTGTCTATCATTTTTTTTACAGAACTATTTCTGAAAAGTAATAACAGATTGTTTAACACTAACACTAGCCTACCAAAAGGAAGTGGTGAAAGTTTCAAAGTCTAGTGCACCTTAAAGGTTTATTTTTCGAAAGTATTTGCCTCATAAATTATGCACGAAGTCAAGCAGGAGAGACAACTTTCTTAGGTTCAGGCATGACAAACCAGTTAATAAGTGTAGGAAGGCAGAAAAGACCGTCTCTGCTTATATAGCTGGTAGAAATGTAGAAAGTGATATCCAAAGCACGGCCGGAGGTCATAATAAATATTTTAAGTGATATTCAAAGCACGGCAGGAGGTCTTGATTATTATTCAAAGTAATATTCAAAGCACGGCCGGAGGTCTTGATTATTATTCAAAGTAATATTCAAAGCATGACCGGAGGTTTTGATTATTATTCAAAGTAATATTCAAAGCACGGCCGGAGGTCTTGATTATTATTCAAAGTGATATTCAAAGCATGACCGGAGGTCTTGATTATTATTCAAAGTAATATTCAAAGCACGGCCGGAGGTCTCCATTATTATTCAAAGTAATATTCAACGCACGGCCGGAGGTCTTGATTATTATTGAAAATAATATTCAAAGCACGGCCGGAGGTCATGATTGTTATTCAAAGTAATATTCAAAGCATGACCAGAGGTCTTGATTATTATTCAAAGTAATATTCAAAGCACGGCCGGAGGTCTTGATTATTATTCAAAGTAATATTCAAAGCACGGCCGGAGGTCTTGATTATTATTCAAAGTAATATTCAAAGCACGGCCGGAGG
>SDVV010033715.1:0-11265 GCA_016164225.1 Gammarus roeselii
CCGGCTTACTGTGCTGCACCACGCGGGCTCGGCTTACTGTACTGCACCGCGCGGGCCCGGCTTACTGTACTGCACCGCGCGGGCATGGCTTACTGTACTGCACCGCGCGGGCCCAGCGTACTAAACTGCACCGCACGGGCCCGGCTTACTGTACTGCACCGCGCGGGCCCGGCTTACTGTACTGCACCGCGCGGGCCCAGCGTACTAAACTGCACCACGCGGGCCCGTCTTACTGTACTGCACAGCACGAGCCAAGCGTACTATACTGCCCCGCACGGGCCCAGTGTACTATACTGCCACAGACGGGCCCAGTGGACTACGCTGCACCGCGCGAGCCCAGCGAACTATACTGCACCGCGCGAGCCCAGCGTACTACGCTGCACCGCGCGAGTACAGCGTACTATACAGCACCGCGCGAGCCCAGCGTACTACGCTGCACCGCGCGAGCCCAGCGTACTATACTGCACCGCGCGAGCCAAGCGTACTACGCTGCACCGCGCGAGCCCAGCGTACCACGCTGCACCGCGCGAGCCCAGCGTACTACGCTGCGCCGGACGTTGTGCTCGCGTCGTTGAGTAGACGCTTGCTCCGGGAGGGCAAACAAGGTATAATGGCAAGGTATGATGGCAAACAAGGTATGGTACGATGGCAAACAAGGTATGGTATGATGGCAAACAAGGTATAGTAGACGTTTTCTCCGTGAGGGCAAACAAGGTATAATGGCAAGGTATGATGGCAAACAAGGTATGGTATGATGGCAAACAAGGTATGGTATGATAGCAAACAAGGTATAGTAGACGTTCGCTCCGTGAGGTTAAACAAGGTATAATGGCAAGGTATGATGGCAAACAAGGTATGGTATGTTGGCAAACAAGGTGTGGCATGATGGCAAATAAGGTATGGTATGATGGCTAACAAGGTATAATAGACGTTTGCTCCGTGAGGGCAAACAAGGTATAATGGCAAGGTATGATGGCAAACAAGGTATGGTATGATGGCATGCAAGGTTTAATAGACGTTTGCTCCGTGATGGCAAACAAGGTATTATAGCGTGTATATCCTCCTTACAAACTCTACCTTTTAACCCCCTCTCGGCCAGAAGGCAGTAAGTAGCTCATTGATGAGGCTGTTCTGTCTCACTCCTCCTCCTTCCAATAGACGGGCATCACGCGGCAGTAAGTAGCTCATTGCTGAGGCTGTTCTATCTCACTCCTCCACCTTCCAATAGACGGGCATCACGCGGCAGTAAGTAGTTCATTGCTGAGGCTGTTCGATCTCACTACTCCACCTTCCAATAGACGAACATCACGCGGCAGTAAGTAGCTCATTGATGAGGCTGTTCTATCTCACTCCTCCTCCTTCCAATAGACGGGCATCACGCGGCAGTAAGTAGCTCATTGATGAGGCTGTTCTATCTCACTCCTCCTCCTTCCAATAGACGGGCATCACGCGGCAGTAAGTAGCTCGTTGATGAGGCTGTTCTATCTCACTCCTCCTCCTTCCAATAGACGGGCATCACGCGGCAGTAAGTAGCTCATTGATGAGACTGTTCTATCTCACTCCTCCTCCTTCCAATAGACGGGCATCACGCGGCAGTAAGTAGCTCACTGATGAGGCTGTTCTATCTCACTCCTCCTCCTTCCAATAGACGGGCATCACGCGGCAGTAAGCAGCTCATTGATGAGACTGTTCTATCTCACTCCTCCTCCTTCCAATAGACGGGCATCACGCGGCAGTAAGCAGCTCATTGATGAGGCTGTTCTATCTCACTCCTCCTACTTCAAATAGACGGGCATCACGCGGCAGTAAGTAGCTCGTTGATGAGGCTGTTCTGTCTCACTCCTCCTCCTTCCAATAGACGGGCATCACGCGGCAGTAAGTAGCTCATTGATGAGGCTGTTCTATCTTACTCCTCCTCCTTCAAATAGACGGGCATCACGCGGCAGTAAGTAGCTCGTTGATGAGGCTGTTCTATCTCACTCCTCCTCCTTCCAATAGACGGGTATCACGCGGCAGTAAGAAGCCAAGTATTTAGCTACATATAGCAAACATAGAATAAATTGAGATCTGCCATCAAATTATGGAGGACTTTTATAAGGCTGTATTAGATTTAGTGAACCATAAAACTTCCACAACTAAACATTTTCATGCCATCGGTATACCTATACATTTAACAACTCTTGCGGCTACAGTGATTGCTTCAAGCAAATAACAGAGACGGAAGGCATTTTTACTAGGGTGTTATTTATGTACTAAAGGCAAGTATTTTGAAACATTCAGAATGTATTGCACTACAGCAATGGAGTAAAATCTTGCGGATACCGTCGCAACAAACAACTAGCGCATCCACTTGACGCAGGATGTGTCCTCGTTCGACCATTGACCTAACAACTCATACTCAACACGTGATTGAAGCCGGTATTAAAGAGTAGGGGCTTTCATGTACTCATTCAACAAACAACTAGCGCTTCCACGTGACGCAGGATGTGTCTTCTTTCATTGACTAAAATCCTTCCAGCTCCCACTCAGCAGGGAATTGAAGCCATTGTTCATTCAGACACAACACGATCCTCGCCAACAGACCAACACCATAATGAGTCCTGCCTCAAACAGAGCCGGGCAACACACGTTAGCTACCTTCAGTGCCCGATACCAACACCATAATGAGTCCTACCTTCAGTGCCCGATACAATGCCACACTTCCATGGAGTTAAGTGAACACAATAGTTTACCTGTGTTCATGTACTCCATCTCTCTCCTTCCGATCACAGGTCCCCCTATACAACGGCTCCATTAAACCCCGTAGGATGGTCAGCGGCCTTGGGGCAGCAAGGGCGTCAGTCAATTGCAGAGCTGCTACGGCATGAGATTGGCGGTTCGTTGTGATTGATCGTCAATTGACTGACGTTATCGTGCTGACAACCACTTATTCAGTGACAAGTGAGGGGCGGGAGTTTGGAAGCACGACCCTTTTTATTCTATGGGCAACAAGTGAGTGACGGGATTATGGAAGCACGACCCTTCTTATTCTATGGGCAACAAGTGAGTGACGGGATTATGGAAGCACGACCCTTCTTATTTTATGGGCAACAAGTGAGAGACGGGAGTATGACAGCACGACCCATCTTATTCTATGGGCAACAAGTAAGTGTTGTACGCTTCTCTTCTCTGAGGTTTAATAAAAACAATTTGTAAAACGTAGTGAAGGGTAAATGAAACAATTGGTTTTAGAAATATTTATTTGGGTGGTGACAGCTATGTGACAAGATTTGCCACATGTGGTTTATATTGTGTCTGATTACAATAAAATTGGGATAATACATCAATACATGAAATTTGGCGAATTAATACCTAATACAGATGTATTTCTATGAAAACCGTTCAAAAGCGTATGACTGCATAAATAACTAAGTAAGTTTCTCTACTCTACCTTAACCGACAATGATTAACTATTATATAGATTTATCTACCCGCATCCAGATGATAAATTCTACACCAATATCCCACGTGATCTGATTCATGACTAAGATCGTATACTAACATAACAGCCATACCAAAAATATCTGACATTTAACACTGTGTTCATCAGAATATTGTTATTTTTACTACGATACCTATTCATATCTATAACAAATTACAAAACCAACTATGATATTATGTTTCTAGTAGAGCAAATCAAAGCCCACCGTGGCATAACAACGTACTCTACAATGCTTTACTAGGTCACTTCTCAGCAGTCTACCACTGATACTTAACAAATTTTAAAGGTAACACCCAGTCACGGTGCAGTACCTCAGACATACCATGCATCTGTTTAGTCCATCATCTCTGAACAACATCGAGCAAAGTCACATCCTGGACACAACCAAGAATCTGTACACAGGTACAGTTGTCAAGAATGGGCTTGACATGAGTCTCAAAGAGTGTGTGTCCATAAAATAGCTGGGATTCTGTTCACTGACGTCCCAAGTAAGCCACTACAACGAATAACAGCTTGTCGGAAAACCTCTCAAACAAACCCATGGAACTTAAGATCGACATCTACAAGAAGAACTTACAAGATTCACGTTGCTAGGGTTCAATGACAAAATCCCACAAAGATGCAGTACGGACTTACACCTCTTAAACATACATACCTATATGATTATCGTGGAAAAATCATACAATAACAACAACAACAACTATAAAAATCGCCAAATAGGATTCTCTACTCTGCTATAATTCACATTAAAAATGTAATACACTAAGGTATCCTTCATGGTAAATCGGTCTACTTACACAAATAAGCCTAAACACACCGGGCTTTTGTCTATGGGGCATCTCTAACTCCTCCTAAATATTGAAGAATGGTCCAACAATAAACATACAATAAAGTAACAACAAGACCGAGCTTGTAACACATGGGATCTTCTATATCTATAATAACCACGTCAAACATTGTACCAGGATGTAAGAAGATATATAAAACGCTAAAAATATACATTATGTAACTAAATTAGACCTGAAATAATGTTCTACATTGGAGATACAAACGTTATATATCCTGATATTCCGATATTGTATAAAATATCCAATACCCTGCATCAAAGATGTAAACTGTACAGAGAACATACACAACTCAAAGACACATACTAAAACTCTCGAGTTATGATAAAACAAGAAGAATGATGCAATAACCGAACAATTATGCCTACAACATTATGCTACATGGAAGATGCATACCTAAAATAGCCTAAAAATCCTATAACTGTATGAGATAACTATTCAAAATTCCAAATAAACACTACAGATTCTACATAAATCAACCGAACATTACCAAATATACATAACACAATATAATAACTTAACAATACATCCATATCGTCCAGTATTCTCGCTATAGGGCATCCAACGATACTGGCTATACTAAAAATTGAGATAAGACTACCCGAACAGTCTTGATAACGAAACTGGATAATGCATTATGGAGTATACAGAATCTCGTAACGAAGCTGCTGCATCAATTCAAAATACGAACATCAACTCGCATACTGACAGACTAATAAACCGTACTATTCCTATAGATATTATATACGTATAAAATAAATAGATGGAAAAACACATAACATCACCTAAATTCAATATCAAGCATCCAACCAACTTCCGAATGAGTCAATTATACTCTTGGGTGATTCTACTCTAGGAATGTTTCAGTCACCTGTACACATGGCATTTTTTTCTATGTGTGCGAAAAGCTCGCAATCGAGAAAAATGAATGAAGGAGTTACTGCAGGAGTAATTAAAACATACCGCAAGGGTACTGATAAAAACAATCGCAGAAAATAACAATAAACTAATTGAATCTGTGCCACGTGTAAATTGATCAATATCGAACGAAGTAGAAATGATACCAAGGTTAAAAAAAATCACCATGAAGGTGTCCGGAAAGTGTGGGATTTTTAACCTATAATACTACACATAAATTATCATCAATAAAAAATATATTATTAATGTAAGTATGTCAATATCCAAAACATTCAGAGGACCCAGCATTGCAACATGGCATGGAACGAAGCTGCAATGCAATACACACAAGCATTGAAATGCTAATACCCTTATGTAAATAAAATTTTATAACTTATCAACAATCAAATATTCCTAAAGCTATCCGTCTGTCCGGTTGCTAAAACCAGTTCCTTCGCCCTGCCTGCCTTCCGCTACCTTCCGTTCGCTGAGTCTAGATTGCATGCATTGCACGGCTGACTCCCGCCCCTGCCCCACCAAAAGTGACTCTAGAAAGCGGGTTTCGTCGTTATATATATTACTGAGGAGCCGGTAGATAATGGTGCTCTTGTTGCAGAAGACCCGGTAGATAATGGTGCTCTTGTTTCAGAGAAGCCGGTAGATAATGGTGTTTTTGTTTCAGAGAAGCCGGTAGATAATGATGCTCTTGTTTCAGAGAAGCCGGTAGATAATAATGCTCTTGTTTCAGAGGAGCCGGTAGATACTGGTGATTTTGTTTTAGAGGAGGCGGTTGATAATGGTGCTCATGTTTTAGAGGAGCCGGAAGATAATGGTGCCTTTGTTTCAGAGGCGCCGGTAGATGATGGTGCTCTTGTTTCAGAGGAGCCGGTAGATGAAAATAGCGTACTGTTTATATAAGATTGTAGCTGGCGTTTCTAATTTTTGGCAAGTATATTGGAGTTTCCTTTGATTTTGCGAAACGCAAATTAGTATAGCAATGGGTGGGAATTGAACCCTGGTTCCTGAATTTCTTAGTCGAAGACTGCGTAAATCGATACTACATTTTTTTTATCATAAGACCAATGAAGAAATTTATGTTGATTTGAATTAAATAAGATCGTCGTTGTAACAAATGTAAAGAACTGTAGAGACAATTTCTACTCTTGCAAACAACTGTACTGCTCTGATTGAACACAGAAGCCCGAGAAGGAAAATAATTATAGTCTACCCAATCAGTAATCACGGTTTCTATAGTGACTGCCAGTAAAGGATTCATTCCAACACAACATGACAGGCTGTTGGAGAGGAAGCGATGGTCACTGTAAACAATTGAACGTATCACGAAAATAAATTGCATTTTTTATTTTAAAAGCCTTAATAATAATTATCAACTATAATTACTTGTAACATAGAGGCCTTGATAGTTAAATAGACAAATCGTTGTTATGTGAAATTCTACGTAATTATTCAAATCCCTTTCTAAATAATCTCATTTTAAAAGTTCTATCGATAAGTGTACATACTGTTTTACTGGGCTGACTGGAAAAAAACTCAATATCAGACTTACATTCCTAAATCATCCAGGCAACAATAATTCGCAGGAGTGTCCAGTCAAAATTATTTTGTTGGTATTATATCAAATTGAATTAAATATTTACGTACGTGAATTTCATTGATTAACATTTTGCAACGGCCTAAACTTTGATGCCAATAAAGTGCGCCAACTATGTATTTATTGTTATACAGACTGTTTGAGTTCTGTTCGAAATGTAGAGCTCTCTCAAAGTGCAGACAGGCCGCGGAGGAAGGTCTTCAAATGATTCTTTTGATGAACTCACGGAAGCAACCTTCTATACAGGCCTTAACATCTCGTCAATATTTTTCCTCCTATGGGCATGGATCCAACTCCACACTTTTTCCAGGACTGTGCAGGGCTGAGTGTTGACTGAGCACCAAACTGGAAGTCAACGCCAGCAACGCTCCCAAGTCGAGGACGGTTGTTCCCTCCCTTTCTCTTTCGGACTCCTGTGTCTTCTCCGCTGCTCAGCGCAACCAGGGCCAGAAACAGCGCCGCGATGATACAAAGCTGTAGGACAAAGGTTGGCCCATTTAGTCCAGGCTAGGCCGACAAAATATGAAATGTTCTGTTTGTAGGTGGGGAAGGGCTTAGGGATAGTTTTCCGTCTGAGAGGGCATGTTCTACTAATCCAAATATGTAGCTCCCCTCGCTCTGAAATCTGTAAACCAATTGTTTTGTAATCCGTCCAGCCGGAAATAAATGACGTCAATGCAGGAACAATTCCTAAGCGATATTAATGCCCCCACAATCAGTGTGCTGCAGATGGGACCAACAAGCATCACACTCAGGTGTGGAATAATAACACACTTATTTGTTTCCGTGTACACATACTTTTTTCCTACACATTCCGAAAACCAATGTGTGTAATCATCACCCGCCAATTAGGCCTAATAGAAACATAATTGTAGTTTCTAGAAAACGTAATGATTACACACCCAGTAAGACAAGGAAAGTGCAACTTCGCCCTGGTAAAAATGTCTCGTTGCCAAAAATTAGATAACTAGATAATACCTATGCAGATAACACACATACAGTTAGCACACATACATATGACACACATGCAGATACCACTCATAAAGTTAGCACACATACATATGACACACATGCAGAAAACACACATACAGTTAGCACACATACATACGACACACATGCAGATAACACACATACAGTTAGCACACATACATATGACACACATGCAGATAACACACAGTTAGATAACAGATAACACATACAGTTGAGCATATCTTCGCATACGTTACATAGACGAGTATTTGAAAGTTCCAATGGTAGTCTGTTCAATATGTCATATTTGCAAGGGTGCGGTGTTTGATGCTGGAATTGTCTGCTGGTTCATCTTTTCTGAACTTTGAGAAAGCTGGATTTTTGTTCAAATTGGTAGAATGCTCTCAAAATTTGTAGCTGTTCACTGATTAGTGAAGGGATCTCTTTTGGTGGATGTTGAACGATCAAACGACTGCTATGATTAAATATTAAATCGAGGATTGTGTATTTAGCACATCGGCATTGAAAATATGGCAGAAATACATGACATATTGCATAGTTTTCTATTTCACCGTACATGACATATTGCATAGTTTTCTATTTCATCATACATGACATATTGCAAGGGGTTCTATCTCACTATTTCTCAATGCTGGCATGTCACTATCAAGTATTGGAGATTGAATATCCTTGCTCGCACAAGCTTACCTGTCAGTTTCTGAATGGTTTGATGGCATGCAAATTAATCATTTGAATCAACATATTATTGTGTTGGTGATACGAGTTGATCTTTTAATTATTTTTTGACTCTCAATTGTGTACAAATACTACCAGTTTGTTCAGAATTTGATAATATTTATACACTCCTTGACAATGTGGATATTGGAGTACTCTGGCAACATTATTTTTCTAGATACTAAAATTATATACAACTTAATTAGTTGTCCAATTAACTCCATTGATAATACTGCATACATGTCTTTTTGGCTGAACAACAGTCAGCATCGGCTTATCAATGAATCGGTGAGCTTATTTATTATGCGGAAATAAAGTGCAGTGGTTTATTATAGGGACCAAAGAGAAGCCCGATAGATGATTTATTTCACTCATGTCAATATCATGTACATATTAATTCACCTAGCTAAGTTAAGATTAATCATACATCACAGGAAAATGTTTCTAAAATGATCACGCTGCTACAATAACGTTCATGTTCTGGTCTACTGGAATATTTAGGCAGAAAAGAAAACACAAAATACACCATAAGTTAAAGTAACTGATACACTGAATAACAAATCATTTCGTATGCTAAATCCAATTCATAAAGTGCAAACTAAGATGTATATAAATATGATTTAAGCAAATATTCTCATTATAATAAAGTGCATTACCAAGACGAACCAGTTCAATTAATCAGTAAAGGGAACTCAGTCTTGTAATAATCAACCATCGCAATGCCATCAATAATATAATACCTGACATACTTCAAAAAACCAACGGGACAGCAATTATTAGTTTTTTTTTCACTGCTTGGTGTATTAATACATTAATAAATTACAAATTACAACAGCTGCAATATCAGTCTTTCTAAGTGCAGTTCATAATTTCATTAAAATTGTGAGCCAACGAGCGAGGCCCAAATAATCTTATTGAACAGTGACTAGCCCTGTTGTAAAGTTAGTGATAATCTTATTGAACAGTGACTAGCCCTGTTGTAAAGTTAGTGATAATCTTATTGAACAGTGACTAGCCCTGTTGTAAAGTTAGTGATAATCTTATTGAACAGTGACTAGCCCTGTTGTAAAGTTAGTGATAATCTTATTGAACAGTGACTAGCCCTGTTGTAAAGTTAGTGATAATCTTATTGGACAGTGACTTTCCCTGTTGTAAAGTTAGTGATAATCTTATTGAACAGTGACTAGCCCTGTTGTAAAGTTAGTGGGATTAGTTAATACTTAGCATTTAATGACTACGCACCAGCCTCATGATGACGGTCGTGAGCGGTGGGATGGTGCCGGTAGATAAGGAATATGTGTCGCCGTCTCTGTGGTGTCCAGTTTATATAGTGAGAGCTTTGTCCGTATATACTTTCCTCGCCCCATATAACCGTAGTAAATGCGCAATAGTTCCCATCGAACAAAAAGTGTCTTTGTGTCAGGCATTGTATTTTGCGACGATTAGGCAATGATGACTAGAAAGTGAGCATGAGGATAACGACAAAACGCAATTAGTTGATTCAGACATTGTAATCGTTTGGATGCATCTAATTACTTTAGATGTTCGACTTAGCCTCTATGTAACTCGGACATTGTAACTATTATTTCCTTTAGGGTCAAGTTAATTACTTTTTGTTCAAGTTAATTGCCTTTGGAGACCTTAGCTTAGCGTGAGTCAGATAACGGACGATGCCTTACGGCTGGCTTACGGCTGGCTTACGGCTGGCTTACGATTGGCTTACTGTTGACTTACGGGCGGCGCAGAAGGACGGGTCTAGATTGGGAAAGATTATGTATTGAAAATTTAATTTTTTTATGAATTATTATTGTTCATTGTATTTATATCAGTTTTTTCTTCTTTAAATGGCTGTACTGGAGTATACTTGATCACTAACTGTTGCTCATTATATATATATATATATATACATTCGTTGCTGGTAGGAATATTGTTATAGCACATTTCTGGAAGAGTGGGGTGCGGCAGGGGACCCCTAGGCTAAAATATGGATACGCTTAGTAAAATTAGGTGAGATTGCTCTAACCTGTTATTTGAATTGCCCACATCATTTCCGTGGCATGATTGTATGGTTTAGTGTTTATATCATTATATATTTATGTCTGGTTTGATGATTCTGTATATTTATTCTGTACATACATGTTTGTATTCCTATCTAGTTGGGGTATAATTGACTCATTCAGTGGTTGTTTGGAGGGTTCTTAGCGGTTGGATGTTTGGTTAAAGCCTGTTGGTTGGATTTGGGGCAACGTTTTTTGTTTTCCATCTATATATTTCATATGTATATAATATCTATAGGAATAGTATGGTATAATAGCTTGGTAGTTGGCGTGTTAATATATATATTTCTCAGTAGCCCCATAACGCATTATCCAGTTTTGAACCAGATATATCGGTGTCACCATGTATCCGCATGTTCCTAATGAATCGTTATTAAGCGTATGTAGACTGTTCGGGTAGTCTTATCTCGATTTTTCGTATAGCGAGTATCGGTTGGATGCCCTATAGCTGAAGTAGCTGAACGATATGGATTTATTATAAGTTATTATATTGTGTTATGTATACTTAGTAATGATCGGTTGATATATGTTGAATTTGTATTGTTCTCGGAATTTTGAATAGTTATCTCATACAGTTATGGGATTTTTTATAATATTTTAGGTTTGCATGTTCCATGTAGCCCAATATTTCATGCATAATTGGTCGGTTATTGCATCATTTTGGTATTT
>SDVV010033716.1:0-11265 GCA_016164225.1 Gammarus roeselii
GTCAGTCCAGAATTGCTCCCTCTCCTCTTCACTCCTCTCGCTGCCAGGTCCGTAAGCACTCACAAATGCCCATCTTTCTACACCTAACTTAACTTTCACCCACATCAATCTTTGGGACACCTCCTTCCATTCGGTAGCGCTACTAGCCAACCGATCACTCAATATCAAGACCACACCTTCTCGTGCCCTACCTTCCTCCACACCAGACTTTCTTCCACTTACAACACCAAACTCACATTTGCCCTTACCTTTCAACTTCGTCTCACTCAGTGCCAACACATCTAACTTCCTCCTCACAAACATCTCGCCAATCTCCCTCTTTTCATCACTCGTACTACAGCCACGCACATTCAGCGACCCTAACAATAGGGTTTGGAGAGGCGTGTGCCTCACCTCCCCCCACTCGTCTTGCCTTCTTCGAGGAAAGGTTTTTACAGAGAACGGGATTCCTAGCCCCTTCGCTCCGCCCCATTTTGTCGTCTCCGACACGCTGGGGGTTGCAGTAGCGCGATTCTACTCCCGGCTACGGGGCGCCCCTTTAGTCGCCTTCTACGACACGCGGTGGAATCGGTAGCACGATTCTAAGGCCCCGGCAACAAGGCTCGATAAAATTAGCTACACATATTTGTGGGAGCTATTAGCTACGATTTGCTGTACAGAACCTTATATAGTTTATAATCTCTCGGCATTATGAATACATCATTGTAACATCTGCTGCTAGGGTAAGGCAAATACAGTGTCATGGACAAATACTGCTGTGAAACGTTGAAGCCGGTGTTCTCTAAGGACGCTCTCATTGTTTCAACTCACACTTCTCCATCAACTATATGCTGGTCTTATATAAACTCAAAAAAGGTCACGCGCCTTCCTAAACCCTTCACTTTTGCAATACGTTGGTCCATTACAGGTCTCTCACGACCCTCGCATACCGTCCCTGGCCCGATCCCGTTTTCGGGACCGAGTCCTGGGTGGCGGCACGACGTTGGCGCGTCCTCACATGCTGTAGTCGTCGTCTTTAGGCTCCGTCTTAACCACTACAAACTTGGTGCCGTGAGGTAGGTCGGTGGCGGTACCGCTACCCAGGGTTGCAGGGGCGGCCAAGAGTGTCCCGTCGGAAGCCCCGAGCGGCGGTTTGGTGAGAGTGACGCCACCACCGTTCTCCACACCCACGACCGTCTGATGCTGAGTGGCGGGAGCACGTGAGGTCATGATAATACGTTTCTGTGGCTGGGCGGCTGACACAGCCCCGCCCACACCAGGACCGACAGCCTCACCAGCCATCACCACCGTCCCTTCACCCAGACCACCCACACCTTGTTGTAATATCCTGGTAGGAGTAGAGGAGGGAGGTGGCGGGCTGGCGAGAGCGCGCAGGGTGGGAGGTGTTGGAGGAGCTGAGATCACCACGCCCTCGCCAACTCCGGGGGACTGTCGCAGCTTGATAACACTGGCCTGCAGCTGTTGGCCGAGGTAGCCAAACTCGTTTTTGTAGTCACTCAGCAAGTCAGAAGGGTTGCGGTTAGCCTTAAGTACTGGAGGAACAGACTTCAGCAGCATGCCTTGAATGTGGACAGCAGAATTTTTCTCGTAGGCGCTCATGCCCTCCATACATTGCTGGATTTTGGCGCTGAGTACTCGCAGCTTGGGCACCACTAAAGCTTTGGTCACCTCAAGACCCAAAAATAAACAAGAAATAAACGTATTTTCTTTATACAATATTCTTATTCACTAGTAGCTACTCGTTTGCTTTATATTGTATTTAATCTTTCCTGCAAAGCCTGCGCTAGTCTACAAACACCTCGGCACTGGAGATAAGGTTTCCAGGCTTTAGCATATTCATCTTAATTATAAATATCTTATATGGTCCAGATACTCTAGGTAAGTCGACAATCAGAAGCACGAGGATCAAGCCAGTATGTTATGTTTAGGAATCAGTTGTTGCCAGTTATTGACACGTAAAACACACTCTGAAGTGGTTCTATGTTATGACAACAGGCATTTTATGTATAGACTAAATCATCAGATAGATATGTCTCTGCAAGATCAATCGATGACAACGTGTCATATTGCAACTTGTTACGAGCACCTCAAATTTGGCTTGAAAGTATAGAATTTCAGATACGTTAAGGTGGCAAGACTTTTTTTTCTATGTAGGCATTGCTAAGGACATAAAAATTTTCTATGCTACCCATCTATAGCTCAACTGCTCGAATTAGGATTCCATTCTAAAGGATCAAAACTTAGTAATTGTCCTACTTCAGTGCAAGTATTTCTTCAAACATTCACCAATTAGCCAAGTCAAAAATAACATTAATTAAAAGTGAACGTTTAGGAAGAAGCACATTATTAGTAGCGAATCAAACCCTTCTTCAGGTATCCATTTTTTTTCCGGGTGAATAAATTTTTGCTATGTTGCTTCAAATTCGATCGTTTATATAAATGCTTGAAGAATCAAGACCAATAAATTCGTTGAGTAGGAATGCATAAGCCCCTACATATATGAACTTATATGCTTCAAGATTAGATCAGAGTGCCAAGGCTTTCTAGTACACTGGAGTCAATGTCCTTCTGGCACCGAACTAATAAGCTCCAAGTGTAAGGGTTTAAATTAAATCCACTTTTGGTAGAGTAGGGTGGTGATAATTCGCTGCACCAACTCAGTTGAATGTGTGAATAGGCAAAGCTAATCGTATTTTGACGAGATTCTTTACCTTTCAGTTACTTATAGCTGTATATATTACTAATTTACTTGGCGAGACTGAAGTGAAGTCGCGAGTGAAGGAAGGGTGTAAAGTGTTGGGTGCACTGAAGAGGGAATTGAGCTGTAGGATGTTGGGGATGAAAGTAAAGAGAGGGTTTTATGATTAGATTGCAAAGGTTTTCTAGCGCACTGGAGTCAATGTCTTTCTGGCACCGAACGTCAAACCAGCAGCCAGCGCTGCATCAAGTCATCGACAAGTCATTGTCCGTCTCCGGGATTGTTCTGACTCGTGGTATGCTTAGGTCACAGATGTGTTTTACTCACAGAGAGCAAGGAAAATGGTGGTCCTCTGGAAAGAAGGAGTCTATCGGTAAGCAAGATTATGTAAGATCAATTCACAAAAAAATATATTTCAACTAAGAGGTTTGTTTCTCGAGGTAGTAAAGGAGCGGTTACGCAATGAATTTCTTATGCGAACTCAGTAAGCATTAGGCGGTGTATTAGAAAGGTCCAGGAACCGGCTCCTGGGGAAGTTCCGTCCATGTGGGGCACTCCGCTAAAGCGTGGGCAATTGAATGAGGGACTAAACAGTCCATGCAGATGGGGTGGCGACGCCTCCATTAGGTGTCTGTGCGTTAAGACTATGTCCAATTCTCAATCGGCATAGAGTTATCTCAGTCCGTCGAGAACGACTGCTAGAAGAGGCTCAGGGTGTAGGCGCGTCTTTGATAATGCCCAGCAATTATTTTCTCATAGGAACGTTAGACCATTGCATGTTCCATTTATTCCGCACAGCTCTTTTTATCGTTGGGCAAAGTCTTTATTTGGGATTGGACGTTGTTCTGATGGGTCAGACGCCGCTGCAGCTCTTCGCGCCGCTTCGTCTGTCTGCTCATTGCCCACCACCCCACAGTGGCCCGGAACCCAGCACAAACAGACGTTCTTGTTTCTGAAGGATGGCTTTACGAAGGTGTAGTTGTCCCAACCCTGCTCTACGAAGCTGAGACTTGGGGGTGAGAGCAGAAGAAATATGGTTGAATGTCTTCGAGATGAAATGTTTGAGAAGCATGGCTGGCGTGACGCTGAGAGACAGGATCAATAACGACGTGGTGCGAGTTAAAACGGAGATGTCAAAGAAGTTAGAGGACAGTTGATTCACGTGTTCTGAGATGGTTTGGGCACATGGTGAGGATGGATGAAGGAAGATTGGTGAAGAGGGTGTTTAAGGCAGAGGCGAGTGGTTGTAGGCCTAGAGAGAGACCGAAGTTTGGGTGAATGGATGGTGTGAAGCAAGCGTTAGGAAGGAGAGACTCGAGTGTGGAGGTGGCGAGAGAGCGTGCACTGAATAGGAGTGAGTGGAGAATGTTTGTGAATGGATGTTTTTTGACCCTGTCCTGATGTGCTTTCCCGCCCTTGGCATCTCGTTGAGAAACGCTATTGTCGCGAGGGGGGAGGGGCATCATGACGCTGTAGAGGTAAACCAGTCGCACTGTCGGGCCCTGCTACAGACACGAACCTCGGACCGCACTCATGACCCGGAGGGTGTATTGCGAAGTCTCCGGCTGAACCACTTAGTGCAAAAGAGCAACGTTGTGTGAGTATGAAAGGAGTGTGAGGTGCGCCTTGCCGTCGGACACCGCTTTTTCAGAAGGGTGGCCGACGGCAAGTGTCTGTATCTGTAGCTATTTTGTGAAAATGTCGGTAAACTTATGAGTTCAACACTGATCAAAGAATAGCTACCAATAATTGCCCTTTAAAAATAGTTGTTTTGCAGAGACCACTATTCATCATGCTCATGAAAAACAAAGAAAAGATTAAAAACGGAGATGCCAAGCATGAGGTCTGCACCCAGGATTGGCAACTTAACCCACGATAAAACATACGACCTTCTCCAACAAAATATTGTCAAGTTCCCATTTATCGAATGGTTGGTGAGGCTACTAAATCTGTTTAATGCCACACTTGGAGCCGATTGAGTGGGGCAGTGCTTGAGTTCCATACTATGAAGCCAAATGATCTAAAAATGAATGTATCAACTCAAAGGCCAACAGTTCGTTGTGTATGTGGTGGTCAAGTTGCGCGGGAGAGCGCCAATCAGGTGGATGGAGACAGTACGGATGGTGCGATGGGCGAGGAACTGTGTGGCTTTAGGAGAAGTAGAGGGTGTGCAGATCAGATTCTTACGGTGCGACAAGTCAGTGAGAAATATGTTGCAAAGAGAAGGAATGTGTTCAGAGTCTTTATGAAGCTTGATAAAGTCTGTGATAGGGTTGGCAGTGAGGCGTTGCGGTGGGTGTTGCGTTCGTACGGAATGAGCGGAATTTGTTAAGAGGGGTTCAGAGTTTTAATTTTAGCAGCAGCTGGGCTTGTGTCAGAGGAGGGAGAGATGATGTACTTTCTTCCTAAGACACTTTCCTGCAGCAACAACCATATTCTTCGCAACTGTGTCTTCAACTCTTACATTCAAGTTTCCCAGTACCGCCACGTTATATTGACCCCTAAACGTTAAATACACTCACTCAGACCAATCCAAAAAAACTCGTCTCTCCTTTTCTTTTCTTGTTACCAGGTCTAAAGCAATCACACATACCCGTTTCTCTATATCTAACTTGACTACACCCACATCAATCTAGAGGACGCTTCCTTCCACTCGTTAACGGTATTGGCCAGCCGATCACTCTTTAACAACGACACACCTTCTCGTAAACCTTTTTTCTCCACGCCAGACTCCTTTCACTTGCAACTACTTGCCCGTACCTTTCAGCTTCGTCTCACTCAGCGCCAATCCTACTCACAAACATCACAGAACATTCTCTCATTGCTTCATCCGTACGAAAACCACGACATTTATGGACCTAAATAAGACTGCTGGGAGAGGCGTGGTCCTTTCCTACCCCCACTTGTATTGCTGTCTTAAAGGGTGGAAATAACAGAGGAAGGGAAGGGATCCCTTGCTTTGCCTTTGTTTGACGCCTACCACGACATGCAAGGTGTTACTAGATTTCCTACCCGTCCAATGCTTTTGTCCCTAACAAGCTGAGCTTAAAGCAAAGAACAGGTGTTTACTCTCGCATGGCGTAAAGCCACAGGGCTTAACTTCATGCAAAATCTAAATACCAGTAGCCAAATAGAATTAACCGCCCAGTCTTGCAATCGTAGGGCTGAACCACAGACATACCGAATACTGCATGTCAATAAATTGTTTGTTGGAAATACGTTCCAAGACACAAATTGAGAGAATAACTTCAAAGAATACCAGATAGCTACAAGATAAATTGATCAGGGAATACCATGTAAGCTCACCCGGAAGGTTTCAGATTGGAGCAGTGTAAGGTGATATTAGACGTTTCTACATGTATGGGGTAGCTACAATGGAAGACGTTAAAAACACAGCATTCAGAAGCCAAAGAATACATTCCAAAATTTATCAAGTAATAATTTAGAGATTGATAGCAAGCAGAAAACTAGTAACAAAAAGCAAACCTGGTAATTCTCCAGCATTGGGTCACTCATGGCCTCCCTGAGCAACATGCCGTCTGTCATGTATTTGAGTAGAGTGCGCTGGGACGAGCAGTCTTCAAAACGGATTGAGTAGCCAACCTCCTGACCCAGCGACACGTCCATCTCCTGCAAAAAGTGCGGGTTATTATGGAAGAGACGGGTTAGAAAACCTCACGCGTAGGAGCGCGTAACATGTGGATGTTAATACCTTACTATGCACACCTCAAGAGGACTCATTGAGGGTTTAGACCAACTGGACACAAAACCGCAGAGAGTTCACTGAGGAGTCAAGTCACGCCACTAGTCAAAAGAAACGACCAAGCGTTTCTGATAAATTTATGGCCTTGCTGATGGTGGTAGAAGTAGTAGTTCAATTTTGTTTTCCGCAGGAGATCCAACGCAAAGTAAATGCAGACTCCCCCCTAGAGCAATTGAAGAGAGGCAGAGTAGGTGCAGCGTAGATAAAGAGTAGGTTCAACATAGATTCGGAGCAGGTTTAACATAGATTCAGAGTAAGTTTAACGTAGCTACAGAGTAGGTTTAACATAGATTAGGGATTCAGTGGGGCCTCAAGTGGGTCCTACAGTTTCTCCACAGGGTACTAAAGGGTCTCAAGGGTGTTCCAGAGGGCCCCAGAAGTGGGTCCCCCCCAAATCCTCCTGGTCTTCTAAGTCCCCCGGGTTCCCGAAACCCACGAGTCCCGCGGGTCCTACGAGTACCCTCCTTCCCTGGGTCACCTTGACTCAACCAACCTCAATATATAGCTATATAATAATAATAACAAATGTACAATTCATCAATATGGAAAATGGGCAAGAAAAATTAATAGAACACACAAAATAAGAAATAATCATTTACTAAATTAAAGTGTTATTGATCTATAAAATGAATAATCCTTCATCCACCCCAAGCTTGCTGATGATGGCTTTGGTCACGGCTGATGCTGATGGAGGGTCAATATTTGGGACAATCTGGCGTTTGCGTAACTTATTGTGTACCTTCCAATTGTATTGATGGTGCGGTAGGTGGCAGGTGTTGCATAGTGTTTGTTGAGTACAACTGCTTGTTGATGGTCTGGTGTAGGTGATGGGGGAACGTTTTCAAGTTGTTGTGGCTCATAATATTGATGGAGAGGTGTGGAAGTTGGTATAGCCAACACATCCAGCTACATGTTCGTCTGTTGCTTACAAATATCTGCATGTATCTGTATGATTCTGTCGTTGGTGGCGTCTTAGTTATGACGATGCTTTTGATGCTAAATTTTGTACTTAATGGGGTCAAGAAAACAAGTTTGAGACCACGTACGAACCAGGAATATACCTATGTAATGTTTATCTGCATGTTCGAGCACAGTAGTTAGCCAAGCGTTCAGTGACGGCGTGAAATCAGCAGATATGATTAGAATGATGCCAAAGTTATGTAGAGCAGTTTCGATTAGCGCCATGTATTCGTCCGATTCTGCTCTCAGGTAGTAAAAATATGTATGAGGGGGTTGTTGTTGAGGAGGGATCCAAGTTGATATTGATGACTAAAGGGAGGTGGTCATCGTGCATGTGTTGGTGGATTGAGCATTTGACAATTTAAAGAAAGATTTGGTAGAGCAGTAGTAAACGTCAGGAGAGGTCTGTCGTGTGATGGGGTTGAAAGGTTTGAGAGTGGGCGCGTGTCATTTAAAGCAATCACTGTGTCCAGTTTGTCAAGGATGTAATTACCTCTTTGGTCAGTGTTTTATGAGGAGAGTCATGAGTCATCCAGTTTGTTGAAATCACCTGGAAAAAGAATGTTGTTGGTGGTGTTGAGGAAGACTTAAGCGAGATGCATACTGTGGTTGACGTGGGCTGGATGAAGGGATGGATTTATTAAATGATTGTGTAGTAGGTAGCTGCTGACAGGGCCAGGCAGGTAATCAATCTAGTTAAAAAGAACTGTGCAATCTCAGATTAAAAATGCTGTTAGAGAGGGAGGATCTTTGTTTTCTCATACAGATGAGCCAACCAAGATCCTTATCTGCGTGAAAAAATTCGTGTCTATGATTACTTCCAGAGACACTGTTGCATTATGTCTCCTAGGATGTTCAATATCTACAATGATGGAGTGGTGAAGAAGAATGCTGTGTTTTGTGTGCAGGATTTAAGTCGTTGGGAGCATACGGTCAGTGGAGTTGGTTACTGTTGGAGGATCATACAGGAGTTGTGGCAAATTTGGAGAAGTTGTGTAGGCGAGAGTGAGTTTAGTAGAGCTTGTGAGAGAAAGCTGCAAGTTACTGGGAGTATGAGTAAGGAGATGTTTAAGAAATGGCACTGCAAGCAAACCAGTGTCTGCTTAAATGGAGTTATTAAAAGTTAAGTGTCATGTAGCTTACTGGGCTCTGAAGAGAAGATGACCAATCTTTTGGAAATTGTGTTTAAATATAAAATTAAGGTAGGGTGTGAAATGTTTGAGGCACTGTGCAGTGTAATGAAAGCAGAAAGAGGGTTGTAGAATAACATAGTTGACCTAACTGGGCTCTGAGGGGCTGAGACGTGGTGGGTGATAGAAGCTTTACTAGTGTTTTCAGGTATAAGAAGACAACAACAGTCCTGTCGGCCCAAACTAGGTTGCCTTTTTATAGTTAGAGGATTTGTTCTGAAGAAGAACATCAAAGAGAGCTTTGTGTGCTTCTCCTGTTTCAAAACATCAAGAAAGGGAACTGTTTAGCTACTTCTACTTATCAAGTCGCGGCTTGATAAGTAGAACTTATCAAGCCGCAACTTGAACGTTTAGATTGAACTCCTGTTTACAACCTCCGCTGGAAGTTTGTTCCATTCTTCGACAACTCTATAAGTGAAGAAATTGCGCGTGATGTCAAGGGAGGAACGTTTCTCAACGATTTTGTATCTCGTGTTCCTAGTCACTCTGTTTGTATCCAAAAGGGAAAGACGCGCTAGGTCGACATTTTCTTTACCCTTCATAATCTTCCACACTTCGATCATGGTGCCTCTGACTCAACGTTTTACTAGCAAATAAAGATTGAGTAGACATAGCCAGTCTTTGTACGCTTCATTTTGCAGCAAATGGACGCGTTTGGTAGCTTGGTGTTGAACTTTTTCTAGTTAATCAAAATTTTTTCCAAGGAATGAAGACCAGAATTGAGCGGAATACACAAGATGCGGTCTAACAAATGCATTGTGTAGCTTGAGCATACTGTCTGGGTTTTTGTGCGAGATATACCTAGCATATTGTTGTTTTACTTGGCAGCATTGTTATATTGCTTGCTACTTTTCAAGTTGTTATGACACCTGAATCTCTCTTCCATGAGAGGAATGAGTTTCTTTCTGGACATTGAATATTAGTGTTTGGGGTTATGAGGACCTCAAGTCTAGTTGGATTTGCTGTCACTCTGATTCAGTTTGCACTTTTCCTCCTGTCTTAGTATAGTCTGCAAATTTGCTAATGTTTGAGAGTACATTCCTATCAATATCGTTAATTAATATTATGAAGAGGACTGGACCTAACACGGCTCCATAAGCTCGTAACATTACCCCAGGGGGGGGGAAAGCTCCGTCAAGTACAACTTGCTGCCGTCTGTCCGTGAGCCAGCATTTTATCTAATTGTTAAGCTCGCCTCAAATGCCAATGCTGTGCAATTTACTAACTAGGCGCTTGTAGGGGACTTCATCAAAGGCCTTTTGAAAGTCAAGGTAAATTATGTATATTGGAGATGTGTCGTGAATTTCAATTGTCCCTTGAAAAAAGTAGCAGGTTTGTAAGACAGGACTGGTTGAGTCTAAAGCCATGCTGAGAGTTGCCAATCAATGTTTGATTCTAAGAATTCTGTAATTTTATCCGTTATCAAACTTTCCATCAATTTGCCAATGACTCAAGTGAAACTAATTGGACGATAGTTTCCGGGACACTTTTTGTCCCTTTATTTAAAAATTGGGGTAACATTAGCCTCTCTATTTAGAGAGGCAGGTGCCATTTGTGAGAAATTGGGTGGAAATGTTTGATGTTGGCGATTTTGTTTCAAGTCTTTTAAAATTCTGGGATGGACTTGGTATGGACCTGGAGATTTAGTGACTTTCAATTTATCTTTATACTTTATAACTTTGGCAGGGGAAATGTTCACTGTGCTGAGAGCTTCAATTAGTCTTTCTCCTATGACATCATCAAGATCAGGAATATTCTGATTCTCTAACATGAATACAGAACAAAAGTATTCATTAAGTAGGACACTCATTTTGGTGTTGTCTGTTTGTAGCTCACCAACATCGTTTTTGAGAGGTTGACTCTTGCAATATGTTTGAGAGGTGGCTATGGCCAGAGTGACCAGGAGGGATAGAATCAATAATGGCATTGTTTAATTGGAAATGTGTGGTAAGAAAGTTTGAGGAGTAGATTCACATGTTCTGATGTGGTTTGGCTTCATGGTGAAGAAGGATGAAGGAAATTTTGTGAAAAAATAATAAAGAGGAGTGGGCATAGGCTTAGAGGAAGACCAGTTTTAGTGGATGTATGGTCTGAAGGGGCACTAAGGAGGAGAAATGTAAGTGTGGAGGTAATGAGAGTTATGAGACCAAGCAATAGATATTAGAGAGTGGAAAATTATGGTGTATAAATGATTTTGACCTGGCTTTATGCACTTTCCCGCCCTTGGCGTTTTGTTGAGAAACGCGATGGATGTGGGTGGGAAAGGGACTAGCAATTACAACACAGCAAGAATAAGCAAGAAAACTGTCGTGCTTGATCCAAAGTGTGCGTTGCTGGGTTCTGGCTTACCCATCAGTCAAAATACACCAAGTTTTTGGAATGTGTAGGAGTGCATGAGAAGAGTGTGAGGTGTGTGTCAACATTGGCCACACTTTTTCTGAGGGATTCGGCATAGTGTCTGTATCTACAATTAGCTACATACAAGTAGCTTGGTGAGCACTTCAAGGTATCAAGCTATAAGCTAACTATAGTCCAATTAATTAAACCCATTTAGGAATGGGCTATATATATACATATATACATATACATATATACATATATATATACATATATGTACACATATATACACATATATATATACATATATATATATA
>SDVV010033717.1:0-11265 GCA_016164225.1 Gammarus roeselii
TATATATTATTTTTCTCTTTACTTGTTACAAGTCCAGTAATATCGATTAATTTCAAGTAATGTTAGGTGATCGCTGGTTAGTAGACTGTAGAGTTCGAAAGGCTTATGTAAGCTTACCCCATACGTCAGTGAGTGTTACGAGTGTTAGAGCGTTAGCAAGATTTATGTATAGGTTTACTGTTATAAGAAGATTTTTTATAGTGTTGGATGTGTTGCTCCTACCATTTTCGTCTATTATATCGAATATTGAATAAATCCACTCCAACAATTTTTCGTACAGATCTGCGTTGTAAGGTCCGCAATCCACAAGATCTAGTATATAAACCATGCCTAAAGTACATAATTAGCGATATATATATCAATGTACGACAACATAGATCAAATGTCTATGAATGCAAAAAGGGTTGCCATACACTGCCAGATGCATTAATACCTAACCTAACCTTTTCTAACCAATAGTTATGTAGTTTCATTCAAGTTTGCTGTTTATGTATGGTATTGATATGTATGAACCTCTCCACTAGGGCTGTATATTTAACATATTATTATCAGTCAGAATACACTTCTCTAATTTTGATCCAGCAAATATCCTTTTGCAGATGATTTGATTCTAGAATTTTATCGATGTCTTCATTACATGCTTGGATGAGACTCAGCATGTAGGTTCCAAAAGAACAAATTCACTTCATATGGTGCAAGTTTTTTTTATGTGGATCAGTTATACGCGATATTAGGTTAAAAAATCTAGTCATCCTAACCAACTTAATTAATAATATTTTTTTTTTCAAGTTTGATGGTTATGTATGATATTGAGTCATTATTCTGTGTGGTGTACTTATCAAACCCCCTCCACATGGGCCTATCTTACGTAGCTTTTTTGTATAATATCACACCACGTACACACATCACGCTTTTGAACGCGTATCCACGGCATTTACACACATTTTGTTCAAAAGGGTAACCATACACTGCCATATGCATTTATACCTAGGCATCCTAACCTATAGAACAACATCCCTTGCTTTTGTTACAAGATATTTAATGTGGATCAGCATCACGGCATGTTATGTTAAGAGATCTATTCATCTTAACCTAACCTAACCTATTATATCCATGAAATGAAGTATTTTTCAATCGTATTTTCATGCATACATATGATTTTTTCAGTGTTTTAGGATTAATGCATAACAAATATCTCTCAATATCTCTACATTTTGATCATTCCTATGACTTTTCATGCTTACAAATGAATATTTTCTCTGTTTTAGGATTATTGCAGAACAAATATCTCCACATGTCTCTATATTTTGAACAATCCTTTGGCAGTTTGATACACACATCTAATTCCTGACCTTATGTATGGTACCTAACCTAACCTTATGTTCGGTTTTCAGTCATTGATATATACATATGAACCCCCTCCACACGCTTCTTTATAAAACTTACATCAAATTATTTCTACTTTCGGTGATGTTATATATTTTTATTAATGAAGGGTAATTTACCCTTTTTTACTCAGAAAGTTAATAGTGAATGAGCTTCTGTAAGCGATAATAATTCAAGTGAACACGGTGCTTTCACTTACAAGGCACAATCTGACTCCAAGTTATGCTATCCTTTTCTTACAAATGAGGTTGAGTATTATGGGCAAGCACCAAAAAACAGACACAAGGACAATAAGACAAGGGTAAGGAAAATCTGTGGTATTGATCCCAACTTAACTGAATGAAGATATCCAAGGTAATATAGAAGGGGAAAAGAACGGAGATAGGAAAGCCGACAAGAAAATCTTGGTGGCGTCGTTATCCTTGGAGGGACCTTTTTTTAGAATTTTTGTGATTCGACGAGACTGCAGTTTCTTCTCGCCCGAAGATGTTCACGTGCAGCGGCTGAAAGGCAGCTGGCTGAAAGGCTGCACATAAAATATTTTGGCTAAGTGGTGTGCCACATGAGAGATAATTACATACCGTTCTGCCTGTCTCATACAGGCAGACAGATTGGGTGCATGTAATGAAAAATTAGTACAAGAAAAATATCATACCACAATGGGTGTAGCTACCAGGAGTAAAAATGGGTGTCTTAAGCTCCATAATGCATGAATCTTACTCACTTTAATTTTATCAATGTTATGACCCAGATGTAAAACGTTATTTACACTATATATTTATATCTATACAAAGGCATAGATCAAGGTAAGGTGCTACTTAGATCTAAAGATTGCTATCATGTTAGCATAACTGTCAATCTTGTTATGGCATTTGTCAGAGGAATCCCCCATAGCTAGCTTCATGTTTTTGCACAGTTGAAATCTTGCATCCAGGTAATTACAATAGTGTCTTGCTGCAGAAATCTGCAACTGTATTGATTAGTCTGCTCTACACTAGGGATAGGACATATTAAACACTGTTATTCTCACCTGTCTTCTGCGGAGCAGTATCCAAGGTAAGCCTAAGTTGCACTGGCCCAGGCTGTCTAGCCTAGCTACAGTCTATCTATATGTTTGGATTTCAACCAATATAGCTTTGCTGGTGTCTTTCTTGCCTCTGTGGCCACGGTTTCACTTCCTGTATGTTTATGCCGGGATATAATACTACTGCCACGAGAACTACGATCTTGTCTCTCTCTCAGAAGAGTCTAGAAAAAACCCGCTAAACTTGTTGTCAGATTTTTGTAAAAATATTCCTCTGAATCATTTATTCCTTCTGATGCATGTTCCATGGCTTTTAGTACGTCGTATACATATTTATTTAGCCAAAATAAATATTTGTTGTACTGCCATTATGGTTGTAAGCAGTTTGTATTAGCTGAACGGAAATGCTAGAGATGCTACAATGAGATCAAAAGATGCGATTGCTTAGTAGTAATGGTGCTTGTGATGCACGTATAATGTGTTTAGTGTTAATAGAATAATGTAGGGTCAATTAAGGACCTCTGCACTACTTCGTGGTCAATCTCGACTCATATATGTTAGCAGAGAGGACAAATTGTCAATCTTTGATGGATTGAATGTTACAAGTAATTCATATTTGTTTCCATCATCATACAAACGGACACAGGGTCTCACACTATGTTTTTCTTATTTTTTCCTTCGACACCTCCAGACACTACATTCTTTGACGACTTGTACAGTTGATTTGCCTTCTCTTTCCTATATTTTTTTCATATACATGACAATGACTCCGTTTCGAATGTCTCCACACATTACTCATGGATTGATGTTTATTCAATTTTATTTCTTTCTGGCAAAGTTTACAGACCCCCATCACCCCATTACTTTCGTACAAACGACGACTCAAGATATATTCCATCCTTCCACAACAGAATCACAATCTTGACAGAGTATGATCTGATCGGACTCTGATTTATATCTTACCATTCGGTCACACATCTAGATCATTTACCTCGTGATAGGTTTATGCCATCATTTCACGTCTTGAAACATATTCTTCTACCGACTTCGATAAATCGATGTTACATCCGACCGACGCAATGTATGCAATTTATCGCTTAGTCTCTGAGTTTTAGGATATTATAAACAAATGATTTAGGATTCACATAGTTTTAATAGTTTTTTATTAATTCTAATTACAGAACGTGCTGACATCATCAATGACATCTGACTCGTTTTTTCGATCACAGCAGGGCTCGTACAACCATCCATACCCATCATCACGATGTTTCAGTTTCCTCTCAAAATCTATCATATAAACCAGCATATCTTTGTTCCGAATACCGAAGGCTGTTCCGTGCCCTTGAGTCCACAAATGTAGTTCTTCTTCTTCTTGAACCCTAATTATTCTAAAATTCAATGTCATTCTGTTCTTCATCAATGAGGAATATTTGCATACGTTCCAGATTTTTATTTGGTTCTTAGGTAAAATCCGTTGCCCAATACCTCAGCTTTATTACACTCATGATGATTTTCCACTCGGATCATATCAATTTCGAGAGTTGCGTTCATATTTCCCATGAACTTTGTTACATAAGACTGTAACCTCTCGACATTACTTACCCAAAGCCAACTTCCTTTTTCTTTCATCCATATATGAATGTTAGCTCCCCCTTTTTTATTATTTTTATACACATTCTGAGATAACTGTTTTTTTCAACATTAGTCAATATTTGTTCGATCCGACTTCTATCATCTTCGGAGATTTCTTCTTCCCAAACACGTAAACTAATTTTGCCACTTGAACATTCATTGTTGTCTATTTGAGGATGATTCGTCCGTCTCCGTTTGTTCTCCACGTAACACAGACTCCAATCACGCCATACAGCTCGCTATTATAATGCGATTACAGGCTTTTTTGCAAATCTTCAGGCCTATCATCGCTCGCCTTGGCGATCAACTGTATGTACGTTTGTACGTCTATAGAGCTTTATACCACACAGAAGGCACGTCAGAGTAACAGTATCTTGCACTATGTGCCTACTCTAGTATCTCATACTAGGTTTCTAAATCTAGAGCAGACTAATAATTACATTATAGATTTCTACTGTAGGATATTCCCTGTATCCACCTGGAGGCAAAATTTCAACCTTACACAAATGTATAGTTGCAGCTAGCTAGAGGGAATTACTCGGCCCAAGGCTATAATAGGATATTCAAATTGGTATTCTACTCACATGGTAGCAATCTTTAGGTCTGAGTAGCACCCTACCTTAACTCGTGCATATGTATAGATACATAGTGTAAATAACTCATTTTCAATTAGATTAAAATGTCTCACAACTACCATACGTCCAAGTAGGAGGAGAATTAGGTATCGATAATTCTTGATAATAAACATACCAGTCAAATTATATTGGATGTTATTTTTGAATTGTGGAGCTTAAGCCTCGCATTTTATTTCTGGTAGCTACACCCATAGGGGTATACTATTTCTACTTTTATGTTAATTTACTACTTGCACCCAATCTGTCTGCCTGTATGAGGCAGGCAGAATGGTGCGTGATTATCTCCCATGTGGCATATTGCTTAGCCTATGATTTTTTACGTGCAGCCTTCATTCTATGCTGTGGATTGGCGCAGAAAAAGGAACGCTACCTCCGTTGAACGCCAACCTCCTGCAGGCGAGCTTTGAAATAAACTCTTGGCCTGGCTTCTATAATTACAAAAGAAGCATTAGTAAAGATTACCCACTGAAAAGCAACAGCGTCCTTGATTTTCTTGCCGGCTTTCCTATCTCCCTTTTTTTTCCCTTCTATATTACCTTGGATGTCTCCACTCAGTTAAGTTGGGAATTCATAATTACACCATACCAAAGATTTAATTGCTGCAATTGTTCTGTCCTTGAACCTGTGTCTATTGTTTGGTGTTTGCCCATAATACTCAACCTCATTTCGTGAATCAATCATTTTTAGCAATCAATTGGAGTCAGATTGTGCCTTGAAAGTGAAAGCACCGTGTTCACTTGAATTATTACCGCGCACATTAGCTCACTTTAACTTTAACTCTAACGTTTTGGTTTTGCCAACTAATAACTCTTTAACCCCTTAACCAGTCTTACCAAACTTACCAAACTGGTGACCTGCATCAATAACAGATCAAGGTTGACAGACAAGCAGACTGGTGGAGGCAGGTAGTGAAACTGCATGAGGGAAATAGCATATCAACTTGAGGAAGTTAAAAAGAAGTCCTTGATTCAAAATTCTGGCATTGACACCGATAACTGCTGTGTTAGGTGCTCATTTTAAATATTAACTCTGCAACTCATCAAAGTCGTATTGCAATTTTCAATATAATCTTCGTATTCGAAACAAACTGGTATACAGGTCAAGAATTTTACATCACAATTCTGTGATTTTGATAAAATTCTTATGCCAACTTGGTTTCAGCAGAATCAGAGCCACTGCACAGTGACCTGCTGGTGTATTCACAACACACACCAAAGCACATAGGATACCTTTTTCACTTTCCAATTTTTGTGATAACCTTGGTGTTAAAAGCTCGTTCTCACCTACAAATAGTGCAACCCCACCTCAGTATTAATGCTCTGTGAACTTTTATGCATTGCAATCTCACAACACTCATAGGAATTCAAATTTCCTTTCAATCTCTCAAAAACAATTTGCATTCCCTACCTAGGTACACAGTCCACATTGACAACAGACATTGCAATTAGAAAATCATTCCTTCAGTTGGTCAGTAGAATTACAACTTACAAACAGATCCTTGACGACCAAACCCACACAACCAACATGGCAGCAACCTTATTGTAGGAAGCCCATTAACTTCCAACAGTAAAGTGCAAGCAAGGACTTTAATGTCACACCTTACATGCCTGAAGCTTTAGCTTTCTGGTTCTACTTACTAGAAACCGCCTTCACAGCACATGCTATCACAGATGACCATACCGAAGTCCGGTTGACGCTCATAGCCCTAACACCACAACTACAACTGTCACTCCAGGATATAGTCATGCAAGAAGAAGACAACCGCTACACAAAAGTTAAAGACAAAATTACTTCCTTAAACACACTACCGGAATCAGCTCGCATATGACAAATTCTGGACAAAGAACATCGAGATACCCGTACAATGGCACAGTTTCTGGCCCACCTTCATCTTCTTGGTAGTGACTCGGAATCCGTCGCACACCACAACAGCACGTTTTTGAAAAAAAATGCTTATGAGGGAAATGCCGGCAAACATCAAATATGCACTATTGGTCAACAATATGAAAACCCTTACTGACATTGTGGAGGAAACAGATAGATTTCTAACTGAATACCCGGAGTCAAACATTTCAGTAAACAACATCAGTAGTATTCAGACAACATCCACACCACAGCTACAACATAACACACCTATACACAGCGACACCACTCCAACTATCAATGCTCTGACCTCACGAATGTCAGAAATGGATTTCAAAAGTAGAGCACACACACAGGAAAAAGACCACCTTCTAAAAGAGTTGACCACCTGGAGAGAACAATCCACAATTTGGAGGACAAAATCAATAAAGAACAATCATTCATGACCAGACTGCAGAAGCTGGAACAACCGAACCCCATTACAACAACCCTGGAAACAGAAAAAGAAGCTCTTCCCACCGACGTGAACCTTCTGCAGAAAACAGAACGCGTTGTTATTTCCATAAGCGTTTTGGCAAAAATGCTCGCAGATACACAATTCCATGTTACATGAACAATCTTTTCAACAACCAGGAGGTAAACTAATATCCCGTGATAACAACACGAGCACCGTCATGGCAATCACCCTCAAGAAGGCTCGTCTCCTAACCATAACCGACAGTAACAGCAAGTTTACCTCCTTAATAGACACAGGTGCTGCTGAATCTGTCATTGAATCTCGAGCCACCGATCTCAGAAATGAGGAAGTTAACAACCTTCGCGCTGCCAATGATTCCCGCATACCCATCTATGGAAGATGCAGATGACGCTCAACATTGGTCTGCGAAAGGACATAACTTGGCCATTCATCATAGCCCAGGTTGATCAACCAATTATTGGTGCTGACTTGCTCGCCCACCCCAAGCTTGTGGTAGACCTACATAACAGGCGGCTCATGGATACCTCCACAAGCCTGACTGCCTCTGCAGGTCATGCTTTAGCCGGTACAACACTCGAAACCTTAGGAGACGACACTGACTGCTACAGAAAACTATTAGAGAAACACAAAACCTTCACAATGCCTAACACTGCATTAGCAAAACCTACGCATGATGTAAGACACATCACCACAACAACAGGACAACCAGTTTTCGTGAGCTCCTGGCGACAAAATCCCAAAATCTCAGACTCGGCATAAGAAGTCATAAAAGGAATGATTCAGGATGGGATCATCCGACCCAGTATAAGCCCTTGGGCTTCACTATTACATGTGGTACCCAAAAAAGTTGCCTGGAGATTGTGCGGAGATTACTGAAGTGGTAGATTCCAGACGGGATGCGATAGCTATCCTCTAAAACACCTGCAAGACTTCTCAACCCAGCTGGCAGGAAAAATCATCTTCTCCAAGGTCGATTTTGTCAGTGCCTACTTCCAAATCCCCATGGACGAGGGAAGTATCCCCAAAACGGCTATCACCTCAGCTTTTGGATCTTTTGAGTTCACGCGCATGCACTATGTCCTTAGCGGTGCAGCTCAAACCTTTCTACAGTTCCTTGACACAGTCCTCCGTGACTATGTTGACTATGTTGACGACACACTGATTGCCAGCTCAAATGAGACTGAGCATCTCCAAGACCTTGGAGAACTTTTCACCAGACTAGCAGCCCATGGGCTAGTGATTCACTTGCTCAAAAGTGAGTTTGGATGCCCCGTAGTGGACTTCCTTGGACACAGAATAACCTCATATGGAATCCTGCCCTTGGCCGAGAAGGTCAAGGCTATCAACGATTTTGAGAAACCCGTTTTCATCAGGATGCTCCGAGCATTCTGTGGAATTATCCAGTTTTGCAACAGATTCTTGCATGACATTATCTCAGTCATGGCACCACTTACTACACTTCTTTCGGGGAAACCCAGGAAGAAAGACAAAATTGCTTGGAACCCAGAAGCAAACCAGGCATTTGAAGATGCAAAAGCAGCACTAGCTCAAGCAACAATGCTTCATCACCCATTGCCTGATGTGCCAACTGCAATTGCAGTGGATGCTTCTAACACCACAGTGGGAGCAGTGCTACAGCAGCTCCAAGACAATGTATGGAGACCGCTTGCTTTCTTCAGCAAGAAATTACAGCCAAGGGAAAGGAAATACTCCACCTTTGGTCGAGAATCGCTTGCAGCTTATCTATCAGTGAAGCACTTCCGCTACTTCATCGTAGGCATTGACTTTGCCATCATCACCGATCATAAACCATTGGTTGGTGCACTTCACAAACGACAGGAACGAGACATCCCTCGGGAGAGCCGTCAACTTTCTTACATAATTCAGTTCAAAACTGATATCAGGCACATAGCTGGGGAAAAAACAAGTTGCAGACGCCTTGTCACGATGTAATGATCAACAGAAACCAGTCACGCAACTGCCTCCTGTACCAAACGATGAAGATTGTGATTACCTTCTCACAGCAATATCACGAACATTGATGAAGAACGAATTCGCACGGAACAACTTCAAGACCAAGAGTTGAAAGCACTACTTGAAGATGATGATTCAACCTTCCGCCTTCACCAAGTTGAAGAAATTAATATGCACATACATGACAATGTGTGCCGACCTTACATTCCACAGACAATGCGCAAGGAATTCTTCCACAAGATGCACAACATCGCCCATCCTGGAAGCGTGCCAAAGTTCAACAACTTGCCACGCGTTATGTGTGGCCAGCCATGAAGAAAGACATCCATCAATGGTGTGAGCAGTGCACAAACTGTCTAAAAGGCAAAATAAGTCGTCACAACTTTGTTCCATCACTAACCATTCCAACAGAAGGAGGAAAGTTTGCGCAGGTACATCTCGATCTTGTGGGACCTTTACCTCACAATGAGGGGTACGAATATCTTCTCACCAAGATCGACAGACGTACCCGCTGGCCTGAAATCTGTCCCATCAAAGATGTGCGAGCAGAAACAGTCAGCAAAGCTGACTGTTTCTGCTCGTGATGGGGCAACCTTGCCACCTCACGCTATGGTTGCCCCATCAGCATCACCACAGACCGCGGTCCTCAGTTTGAATCAGTATTATGGACCAGTCGCATGGAAACCCTTGGTTCGGTGCGAATCAGGATCAAACGACTCCACCGCTGGGTCAAGGATGCATTGAAAACACAGGCAGATCCTCACCACTTGGTGAAAATTCTTCCACTCATCCTCCTAAGCATGCGAACTGCAGTAAAAGAGGATATCGGCTACACAGCCTTAGAACTCATATTTGGAGCGAACTTGCGACTTCCATGCGACCTGTTGGTCAGAAACCCCAATACTGCACTGACCGACATCACCAAGTACAACCAGAGACTCCAAAGCTTCATGAACGAAGTTGGTCCGGCACAGTCCCGACCAATTCAACCAGCAGAGGGACACCTCGACCCCAAACTCAAAACAGCGACACACGTCTTTGTCCGCACCGACAGAGTACGGCGCCCACTCGAAGGACCATTTGAGGTAGTTCAACGAACACCGACACACTACACCATCAAGCGAAGAGGCAAAACCGACAATGTCCATGTCTCTCGTTTGAGAGCGGCCCATGGCATAGACAACGTATTCCCTGAAAGACATTCACATGTCAGGATAAGTATCGGAAACATGCCGTCAACCACACCAGGCCCAGCCCGAGTTCCCACACCAGACGCACCAAGTACAGAGGACCGGCACACGTCACAAACCCAGACTACCAAACAACCAGCAAAATTGCCACCGCAAGCCCCCACAGGACGGAGAGTACAAATAAACCCACAACCTCAAGTCAGGTTGTTCACTCGAACCAACAGGTCTGGCAGAGCAGCAAGAGCACCAGACCGCCTCAACATGTAGCTAACGCTGCGCATTTGGACGTCAGCCAAGCAAGGGAGGAAACAATACGGCATCCCTGGCTGCAGTCTGAATGGGGAATGATGTAGAGGTCCTTAATTGACCCTACATTATCCTAATAACACTAAACACATTATACGTGCATCACAAGCACTATTACTACTAAGCAATTGCATCTTTTGATCTCATTGTTGTATATCTCTGTAGGTAGCAACAACATTTTCGTTCAGCTAGTACATACAGCTTCCAATCATAATGGCAGTGCAACAAATATTTATTTTAGCTAAATAAATTTGTAGACCCACGCACTAAAGGCCATGGAACATGAATCAGATGGAATAAATGATTCAGTGAAATACTTTTACAAGATTCAGTGGAATATGTTTACAAAAATTCGAAGAAATATTTTACATGAATCTTGCAACAAGCTGAGCGAGGTTTTTCCACTCTTTCATTGGCGGGTCGATACGACCTCGTGTGTAGTAGCAGACTGAGCAACAAAATTAAGGAAGTGATCCAGGCCACCAAATAAAATGTTCCCTTAAGACATGGCCAAACATATAGGCTTACCTTGGATACTGCTCCACGGAAGACATGTGAGAATAAGGTTTAATATGTCATATTCCCCAGTGTAGAGCAGACTCATAAAAACTGTTGCAGGTTCAGCAGCCAACACTATTGTATATACCTGGATGTAAGCCACTGCAAGGCACAAGCTAGCTTTAGGTTCCCAGCCAATGCCATACCAAGATTGCCAATTATGATAGCAATCTTTTATTCTGAGTAGCACCCTACCTTGATCCATGCCTATGGATATAT
>SDVV010033718.1:0-11264 GCA_016164225.1 Gammarus roeselii
TTGAGTTTGGGGTCGAGGTGTCCCTCTGCTGGTTGAATTGGTCGGGACTGTGCCGGACCAACTTCGTTCATGAAGTTTTGGAGTCTCTGGTTGTACTCGGTGATGTCGGTCAGTGCAGGATTGCGTTTTCTGATGAACAGGTCACATGGAAGTCGCAAGTTTACTCCAAACTTGAGTTCTGCTGCTGTCCTCTTTTACTGCGGTTCGCTTGCTTAGGAGGATGAGTGGAAGTTTTTCCACCCAGTGGTGAGGATCTGCCTGTGTTCTCAAGGCATCCTTGACTCGGCGGTGGAATCGTTCGATCAGGCCATTGACCTGAGGGTGGTAAGCGGTGGTCCTGATTCGCACCGAACCAAGGGTTTCCATGAGACTGGTCCATAATGCTGATTCAAACTGAGGACCACGGTCTGTGGTGATGCTGATGGGGCAACCATAGCGTGAGATCCAAGTGGCAAGGAAAGCTTTGCTGACTGTTTCTGCTCGTGCATCTTTGATGGGACAGATTTCAGGCCAGCGGGTATGTCTGTCGATCATGGTGAGTAGGTATTTGTACCCCTCATTGTGGGGTAAAGGTCCCACGAGATCGAGATGTACCTGCGCAAATTTTCCTCCTTCTGGTGGTATGGTTTGTGATGGAACAAAGTTGTGACGACTTATTTTGCCTTTTTGACAGTTTGTGCACTGATCACACCATTGTCGGATGTCTTTCTTCATGACTGGCCACACATAACGCGTGGCAAATTGCTGAACTGGGGCACGCTTCCCAGGATGGGCGATGTTGTGCACTTTATGGAAGAATTCCTTAAGCATTGTCTTTGGAATGTAAGGTCGGCACACATTGTCATGTATGTGCATGTAAATTCCATCAACTTGTTGTAGGCGGAAGGTTGAATCCTCGTCTTCGAGTAGTGCTTTCAACTCTTGGTCTTGAAGTTGTTCCGTGCGAAGTCGTTCTTCATCAATGTCCGTGAATATTGCTGTGAGAAGGTAATCACAATTCTCATCAATTGGTTCAGGAGGCAGTTGCGTGACTGGTTCCTCCTGATCATGACATCGTGACAAAGCGTCTGCGACTTGGTTCTTTTCTCCAGCGATGTGCCGGATATCAGTTGTGAACTGACTGATGTAGGAGAGTTGGCGGCTCTCCCGAGGAATGTCTCGTTCCCGTCGTTTGTGCAGTGCACCAACCAATGGCTTATGATCGGTGATGATGGCAAAGTCCATGCCTACGATGAAGTAGCGGAAATGCTTCACTGATAGGTAAGCTGCAAGCAATTCTCGACCAAAGGTGGAGTATTTCCTTTCCTTTGGCTGTAATTTCTTACTGAAGAAAGCTAGCGGTCTAAATTCTTTGTCTTGGAGCTGCTGTAGCACTGTTCCCACTGTGGTGTTGGAAGCATCCACTGCAATCGCAGTTGGTGCATCAGGCAATGGATGATGAAGCATTGTTGCTTGAGCTAGTGCTGCTTTTGTATTTCCGAATGTCTGGTTTGCTTCTGGGTTCCACTCAATTTTGTCATTCTTTCTGGGTTTCCCCGATAGAAGTGTGTTAAGTGGTGCCATGACTGAGGCAATGTCATGCAAGAATCTGTTGTATAACTGGATCATTCCACAAAATGTTCGAAGCGTCCTGATGAGCACGGGCTTCTCAAAATCGTTGATAGCCTTGACCTTCTTGGTCAACGGCAGAATTCCCTGTGAGGTTTTCTGTGTCCAAGAAAGTCCACTTCGGTGCGTCCAAATTCACTTATGAGCGGGTGAATGACTAGCCCATGAGCTGCTAGTCTGGTGAAAAGTTCTTCAAGGTCTTGGAGATGCTTAGTCTCATTTGAGCTGGCAACTAGTATGTCATCCACGTAGTTGAAGTTCGTGACTGGTCGTCCTGCGACGGATATGTCACGAAGGACTGTGTCAAGAAATCGTTGAAAGGTTTGAGCTGCACCGCTAAGACCATAGGGCATGCGAGTAAACTCAAAAGATCCAAAAGGGGTGGTGATAGCTGTTTTGGGTATGCTTTCCTCGTCCATGGGGATTTGGAAGTAGGCATTGGCTAGGTCAACCTTTGAGAAGATGGTTTTTCCTGCCAGTTGTGCTGAAAAGTCTTGCAGGTGTTTCAGTGGATAGCTATCGCGTACTGTCTGGAAATTAACCATGCTGTAGTCTCCGCACAATCTCCAGCCAACCTTCTTGGGTACCACATGTAATGGTGAGGCCCAAGGGCTTTTACTGGGTCGGATGATCCCATCCTGCAGCATTCTTTTATGGCTTCTTCTGCCGAGTCTGCGACTTTAGGATTAAGTCGCATGAGGCGCACGAATACTGGTTGTCCCGTTGTTGGGATGATGTGTCTTACATCATGCTTAGGTTTGGTCAATGCAGTGTTAGGCATTGTGATGGTTTTGTGCTTCTCTAATAATTTTCTATAGCAGTCTGGGTCGTCTCCTAGGCTGTTGAGTGTTGCACCGGCTATAGCCAGACCTGCGGAAACAGTCAGGCTCATGGAGGTATCCGTAAGCCGCCTGTTATGTAGGTCTACCACAAGGTTATGGTGGGCAAGCAAGTCAGCACCGATAATTGGTTGGTCAACCTGGGCTATGATGAATGGCCAAGTTATGTCCTTGCGCAGGCCAATATTGAGGGTCATCAGCCGCTCACCATAGATGGGTATGCGGGAACCATTGACAGCGCGCAGGTTGCTTACTTCCTCATTTCTGAGGTCGGTTGCTTGAGGTGGATTGACAGAGACAGCAGCACCTGTGTCTATTAAGAAGGTGAACTTGCTTTTTCTGTCCGTTATGGTTAGGAGACGCCTCTTCTTGAGGGTTATTGCCGTGACGGTGCTCGTGTTGTCATCACGGGATCTCATTTTCCCTCCTGGTTGTTGAAAATGTTGCTCATGTCACATGGTAATGTGCATCTGCGAGCATTTGTGCCAAAGTGCAACTGGAAATGGCAACGCGTTCTGTTTTATGCTGAAGGTTTGTGGCGACGCTTTTCCTCACCACAAGCGCCCTACTATAGCTGCCCTACTATACTGTACTATGTTTTATCTACTACAAATGTTTTACTATCGCCTCACTACTGTAATAACTACATTTTATTCAATTCTTGCAGTCACGTGTAAATCAAACATTTCATGAGCCCTTCTCATTATACATCGTGTCTAAGTATGCTCATTATGTCCGTGTGTGCTCATCGAGCAACCTCATGCTATGCATTCCGTGTTCTCACACACGCTATTCTTGTGTAACGATGCATAGCACATGTACTGGCGGCAGTCATAAAGTTAGGCCCAGCGTTTATTTCACAATATCCATTCGGGATCCTCCGAATGAGATCTCGTCCTTGTCACACTGTAATTGCCAATTAGCCTAAAACTATAAACTTTCACAATGCCCATCTCTGTCGTCACGTTCGCCCAGACCTCTCGATGCCGGCTCGTTGTTCATTATCCAGAACCAATCGCCAAAAATGCGCAAACAACACCAACCGTCACATCCCTTCAGTCCTTTCCGGTCATGCCGTGCCAGGCTACTTTTGCCACGTATTCAGTATCGTTCCTTCAACCAAGGTTTACTAACTCAATCAAAATAACATCATACTTTTACTCATGATTAAAAACTATCAATTCCCTTAACTAAAATTCAAAACAATATCTGTGTAGTTATTTTCTAAATCAAATAATTACTCCTTCAAGGACTTCATTCCGAATAATCACGTGTTATATAGTGTGTACAGTTGCTACAACTTTCACTTATAGTAGGCTATACTTCTTTCACTCTAACTCTCTCGCTCAGCTGTCCTGCTCTCAACTCGTAGCTTAGCTATTAAACGCAGAGCAATCATATAAATGCTAAATTAACAAGCGAGCTATGTTATAATAGATTGATGTTCTTATAAAACCTTAACAAATGTTTATAGTAATATTCATTTATTTTTCCGATTTAATTATTATTGGAACATGTACTGTTCTGAACATTCAGTCACGCAGTCAACGCTCGATTTGCACTGTACTGTATCATACGTCTGACCGAGTGCAGAGTAAGACATCATGCACTGCGGTGCCCTGCCACCATCACATGCCTGGCCTAGCTAGCTAGCTCGCACAGCCAGTCTCTCACCAACCACGGAGCAGTAAGGGTGCCAACGGCCCTGCAGGGGTCGCCCCCTTAACGCATAGGGCACCCCGGAACATTCAACTCTGCTTCACTCACTATCAATGATACGAAGCACGCAAACTCAACCGTCTCCACAATCATCCGGAGTGACTTATTCTTTCAACTCTGCATCTATCACCACTCCCGAGTCGTCTCTGGAATTCATTCATCGTCCACAACTGCTCACCACGGAGCACCTCATCGTTCCCGCGCTTTTCACATCGACCAACAATCAATCCACCGCCACATCTCAAGCGCAGAGTCTCGCCAACCTATCATCACCGCAGCACATCTCATTCCGCACGCCAAGTGTGCTTCTAGCAACGCGCCACTTCGCTCACCGCAACGCAGCGTCTCATCAACCACGTGTGCCCTTAGTTTTGCACTAAACTCGAGACAGTTCACTGTGCTCATCGCTCCAACCACCAGCCATCGCTTACTTGGTTGTCATAGTCTGCAACTACCACACAGCTCTGGTCATCGTCACTATTTAGAGCTGTACGTCGAGTTCATCCGATTCAGTGCGCCAACCGATTTGTCGAATTGTTAGCTCTTCAGTGTAGCAAGGCAAAACCTCACCATTCCGTAAGTCCCGGTATCGGGTGCTCCTGGTGTCATGTAACCGCGGGATTCCGTGCCGTGTGATTTAGGAAGGGTCTAAATAGTTCAACTGTACGAATCGCGACTAGATCAAGCCACGGCTGACTGTAGGATTAACATTAATTTCATGCGTTCGTTATATTGTCAACTGCAACACTTGTTATTCATCCATGTATCATTGACTACGTCACGGTCCATGCTAGCACCGTCGTCATTCTCAATTTTAGCGTAAGCCTTGCGTTCTTGTAATATATGTAAAAATGTATCTCACTATCACTACCCCTGCACCTCGTCGCATCTCTCTCTAGGATTAAAAATAGGCAAACACCCGCCGTCGATCAAAATGGAGTCAGATAAGGAAACTACTCAACGCGATTCAATTCTGTGGCCGATCAATTTATAACTGCCGCTCCATAACCTTGAAAGCTCAACGGTCAGTCAAGCGCTGAATCCGTGGCTAGAGATTGTGAGGACGGCAGGAGATCAATTCAGGCCATTCAATTAATAATTTTTAACTTATCACAATTATTATTCATCAATCTACTAGCAAATTCGATGCCCTTGTTTTAGCTTTCCAAATAGTTTACTTTTTGCGATGCGATACTCGTATTTCTCCATCTTACAATCAATCGTTTAAACATTCAATCATCGTTCATTATTCCAATCTCATTTTTTTGTTCATTATAACAAGCAATTGTTGAACGATCAACGTCATCAGCCCTAATCATTCAATTATTCTCAACAATTTAATCCTTTCACAATCATTTCATTATTCAACTCACAAACATTGAATTGTAGCACCAAAATCGCAAACCCACAGGTTCACGTCGGTGGGATGTGCTTCTTCCTCTGTTTCCATGATTGTTGTAATGTGGTCGTTGTTCCAGTTTTTGCAGTCTGGTCAGGAATGATTGTTGTTCTTTATTCATTTTGTCCTCCAGGTTGTGGATTGTTCTCTCCAGGTGGTCAATTCTTTTCAGAAGATGGTCTTTTTCCTGTGAGAGTGCTCTACTTTTGAAATCCATTTCTGACATTCGTGAGGTCAGAGCATCGATAGTTAGAGTGGTGTCGCTGTGCATAGCTGTGTTGTGTTTTGGCCGTGGTGTGGATGTTGGGGGAACACTACTGATGTTGTTTACTGGTATGTTTGACTCAGGGTATTCAGTTAGTATTATATCGGTTGCCTCCACAATGTCAATTAGGGTTGTCTTATTGTTGACCAATAGTGCATATTTGATGTTGGTCGGTATTTCCCTCATGAGCATTTCTTTCAAGAATGGGCTGTTGTGGTGTGCAACGGATTCAGTGTCACTACCTAGAAGGTGTCGAAGATGGGCCAGGAACTGTGCCATTGTGCGGGTTCCTCGTCGCTCTTTGTCCAGAATTTGTCTTATGCGAACTGATTTCAGCAGCGTGTTCAACGAAGTGATTTTGATTTTAGTTTTATTGTAGCGGTCATCTCCCTTATTCATGGCTATGTCCTGAAGTGATAATCGTAATTGTGGTGGTAGGGCTTTGAGCGTCAACCGGACTTTAGTTTGGTCATCTGTGATGGCATGTGCTATGAAGTCGGCTTCTAGCAAGTAAAACCAGAAACCTGGTGCTTCAAGCATGTACGTTGTGACATTAAAGACCTTGTTTGCAGTTATGCTGTCGGAAGTTGATGGATTTCCTACAATAAGGTTGTTGTCGGGGTTCCCTTCCTCAGACATGTTGATTGAGTGTCTTGGTCGGCGAGTTGGTTTTCAAGTCGTGATTCTGGTGACTGACTGGAAATAATTTTTCAAATTGCAATGTCTTGTCAATGTGGAATGTGTACCAAGGTGTGGAATGCAAATTGTTTTTGTTGAGAGATTGAGATAAATTTAATTCCTATGTGTGCTGTGAGATTGCAATTCCTCAAAGTTCTTTTCACTGAGGCGAGGTTGCACCACTTGTTGCTGAGCACCAAAGTTGTCACAAAAATTGGGAATTTAAATTGGTTCTAATTTGCTTTGGTGTGTGATGTGAATTCACCAGAAGGTCACTTGCGCAGTGGCTTTGAATCTGCTGACACCAAGTTGGTACAATAATTTATCAAAATCACAGAATTGTGATGTTACATATGTTTTCTGTGCGCCAGTTTGTTTCATACACAATCAAGAAATTCTTATATTACAAAATAATGTGAATAATTGCCGAGTTAATTATTAAAATTATCACCTTACTCAGCAGTAGTCGGTGTCAATGACAAACTGAAAAGAAAATTTTAAATTATGACTGTTTTCTACCTCAAGTCCTCTAGAGTCTATGTTATTTCCCTCATGCAGTTCACTACCTACACTCAGTCTGCCTGTCCGTCGACCTTGATCTGTTATTAGTGCACGTCACCAGTTTAGGTGTTTGGAAAGTTGAATGTTGATTAATGAAGGGTAATTTACCCTTTTTTGGTTACTCAAAAAGTTAATAGTGAATGAGCTTCTGTGAGCGATAACAATTCCAGTAAATTGGTGCTTTCACTTTCAAGGCACAATCTGACTCCAAATTATCTATCCTTTTCTACATATGAGGTTGAGTATTATGGGCAATAAAGGTACAGGTATATCTTTTCTTGAATATAATTCTCCAACTTAACTGGGTTATGGCTGTCCAAGGATAATATAGAAGGGGAAAAAGAGACTTGATAGGAAAGGCTGCATGAGTATCTTGTTGGCGTCAATAGATCCAAGAGGAAATTATCTTGGGGGGAAACTTTGTTCAGGTTCGGTCAGGCCAGAGTTAGTTCAATCTTGCCTGGAGACGGGTGTCTTCATGGCTTCAGTAGCAGGGGGTGAAAGGCTGTCTTCTGTGGAGCAGTATCCAAGGTAAGCCTATGGTATCTAGCCTAGCTAGTCTATCTATATGTTTGGCCAGGTCTTAAGGGAACACTTTATTCGGTGGCCACGTATCACTTTCTTAATTTTGTTGCTATTTGAAACTGCCACGAGAACGACGATCTTCTGCGACCCGCCAAGCGAAAGAGTGGAAAAAAAACCTCAGCTTGTTGCCAGATTCATGTAAAAATATTTCTCTGAATTTTTGTAAAAATATTTCACTGAATCTTGTAAAAATATTTCACTGGATCATTTATTCCATCTGATTCATGTTCCATGGCTTTTAGTGCGTGGGTATACAAATTTATTTAGCTGCCATTATGGTTGGAAGCTGTTCGTACTAGCTGAACGGAAATGTTGTTGCTACCTACAGTGATATGCAACAATGAGATCAAAAGATGCGATTGCTTAATCGTAATAGTGCTTGTGATGCACGTATAATGCGTTTAGTGCTATTAGGACAATGCAGGGTCATTTAAGGACCTCTACAACATCACCGAGTACAACCAGAGACTCCAAAGCTTCATGAACGAAGTTGGCCCGCCCGGCACAATCCCGACCAATTCAACCAGCAGAGGAACACCTCGACCCCAAACTCAAAACAGCGATGCACGTCTTTGTCCGCATCGACAGAGTACGGCGCCCGCTCGAAGCCCCCTACGAAGGACCGTTTGAGGTAGTTCAACGTACACCAACACACTACACCATCAAGCGAAGAGGCAAAACCGACAATGTCCATGTCCCTCGTTTGAAAGTGGCCCATGGCATAGACAACGTTTCCCGAAAGACATTCACTTGTCACGATACAACGTGACACTAGGCCCAAACGGCCTAGTGTTGCATCTCTCTCTAAGATTAAAAATAGGCTAACACTCGCCGTCGATCAAAATGGAGTCAGAAAAGGTACTACTCAATGTAATTCAATGTACTTATATAAATTCAATACCGCGAGGTTCGCGCGAAGTTTCGTTTGCTTCAGTTCTGTGGCCGATCAATTTACAACTGCCGATCTATAGCCTTGAAAGCTCAACGGTGAGTCAAGCGCTGAATCCGGGGCTAGAGATTGTGAGGACGGCAGGCGATCAATTTCAGCCGTTCATCAATTATCATTATTTTCAATCTTTTAATCATTCATTATTCAACGCACAATCCAATTACCAGTAAACCAACACTGACAAACCACAACTAAGTGTACATAACACAATATAATAACTTACAATAAATCCATACCGTTCAGCTACTCTCGCTATAGGGCATTCAACCGATACTCACTATACAAAAAATCGAAATAAGACTACCCGAACAGTCTACATATGCTTGACAACGATTCATTTGGAACATGCGGATACATGGTAACACCGATATATCTGGTTCAAAACTGGCTAATGCGTTATGGGGTAGATAGATTCTCGTAATGAAGCTACTGCATTCTAAGAAATATACACATCAACCCTCCAACTACCAAACTATTATACCATACTACTCCTATGGATATTATATACATATGAAATAAATAGATGTAAAACACATAACGTGACCCAAAATCCACACATCAAGCTGGTACCAAGCAGGGCCGAACGCACGCTACGGCTGCAAATCGAGTTATAAAACATACCTACCACACTATTCCTACAAACAATATGTACAATACAAAGTTAAACCAAAAAATTCCAATCCAACCACTATGGACCCACCAAGCAGCCATTGAATGAGTCAATTATACTCCAACTAGATATAAATACAAACATATTATACACAGAAAATAAAAAAAACTATAATCCAGACATAAATATATAATGATACAAATACTGAAAACATAGAAATAATGGCTAATCAACCGTGGAAATTACCGATATGACAAAAAACTGCTAGGAGTAGCCTCACCTGACGACCATTCCAAAGGCGTACTGAACTTTTAGCCTAGAGGGTCCCGACACTTTTACCACTCTCCAAAATAAGATGAAGGCATATTCCTACCAGAACCGAATGAATATAAAATGAATAACAGAAAGGAACCAAGCGTACCACAATGCAGTCATCTAAAGAATAAAAAACGTGCATAAATACAATAAACGTCAAAATACAATGACATATAAATGTAATTAAAGACAAAATCTTCCCAAATATATATTCGAAAGCAAGGGCTGAAAAACCACCCGTCACCCGTTAGCCAGCCGAATGGGTCACCCGTTAGCCATCCGTAAACCACATGTAAGCCATCCGTAAGCCTCTTTGGCCTGTTATCTGACTCACGATAAGATAAGGTCCCCAAAAGTAATTAACGTGTCCCAAACAGTTATTGACTTGACCCGAAAACTAATTAACAATTACAATGTCCGAGTTACATAGGGCTAAGTCGGACGCCCAAAGTAATTAGATGAATTACATAATCCGAATCGCTCGGGGGATGGTAGTGTGACATAGTAACTACTCTTGTTAAGCCCACACCGCCGGTTGCTCCTCGGCGTTGAAAAGTAATCAAATGCCCTTCACCAAAGGAGTTCATAAAATTGGGCTATTAAATTACCTCTACTACTGTTCACTTAGATTTTGAACTATATGGCACAATCTATACTCTATATAATTGTATTTTTTTACAAATTTGCACACAAAGACACAACACACGTGTTCCCGACCATACAACTGACCTTAATTGGTTGGGACTAATGCGAACTACAAGAATAAACCACAGGTAGTTTTTTATGTGATGTTTAGGTGATGTTATATATAATTATTAATGAAGGGTAATTTACCCTTTCTTTTTACTCAAAAAGTTAATAGTAAATGAGCTTCTGTGAGCGATAATAATTCAAGTAAGCCTGTGCTTTCACTTTCAAGGCACAATCTGACTCCAAGTTATGCTATCCTTTCCTACAAATGAGGTTGAGTATTATGGGCAAGCGCCCAAAAACAGACACAAGGACAATGACAAGGCGTGGTAAGTCTCTTTGGTATTGATCCCAACTTAACTGAATGTTGACATCCAAAGATAATATAGAAGGGTAAAAGAAGATATATATAGTAAAGCCGGCAAGGGTCTTGGTGGCGTTGCTAAATCCCAGTTATCTTACGGGGGACTTCAGTTTTCGTCTTGCCTGAAGACGTGTGTCCTCATGGCCTTAGTAGTAGGGGGTGAAAGGCTGCACACAGAACGTAGTTGGCTAACAATGTGTGACATGGAAGATAATCACATACCATTCTGCCTGCCTCATACAGACAGACAGATTGGGTGCATGTAATAAAACAATTTTAGATATCACAAGAGAAATAGCATACTGTAGAGGTCCTTGATTGACCCTACATTATTTTTAATAACACTAAACGCATTATAGGTGCATCACAGGCCTATTACGATTAGGCAATCACATATTTTGATATTGTTGCATATCTCTGTAGGTAGTAAACAACACTTTGTTCAGCTAGCACAAACAGCTTACAATTATAGTTGCAGCGCAACAATAGGATTCAGAGAAATATTCTGACAAAACTGGCAACAAGCGCAGCTCGCTTTGTTTATACACTCTTCCATTGGCGGGACGCATAGATGTTGTGTGTGGTAGCGTGTCACTTATTTCCTGCATAAAAAGGTGTGACACATGTTGCCCTAAAAGTTCTAGCATTCAGAACGAGGTTTAAAACCGTAGATAGGCATTCC
>SDVV010033719.1:0-11264 GCA_016164225.1 Gammarus roeselii
AGCTAGAGTGGGTAGTCCGTCCCATTGGCACAGTTCCCGCATGATGACGGACATGGATGAGTTGGAATGGGTAGTCCGTCCTACTGGCACAGTTCCCGTATGATGACGGGCATGGATGAGCTAGAGTGGGTAGTCCGTCCTATTGGCACAGTTCCCGCATGATGACGGGCATGGATGAGCTAGAGTGGGTAGTCCGTCCTATTGGCACAGTTTCCGCATGATGACGGGTATGGATGAGCTAGAGTGGGTAGTCCGTCCTATTGGCACAGTTCCCGCATGATGACGGGCATGGATGAGCTAGAGTGGGTAGTCCGTCCTATTGGCACAGTTCCCGCATGATGACGGGCATGGATGAGCTAGAGTGGGTAGTCCGTCCTATTGGCACAGTTCCCGCATGATGACGGGCATGGATGAGCTAGAGTGGGTAGTCATTCCTATTGGCACAGTTCCCGCATGATGACGGGCATGGATGAGCTAGAGTGGGTAGTCCCTCCTATTCGCACAGTTCCCGCATGATGACGGGCATGGATGAGCTAGAGTGGGTAGTCAGTCCTATTGGCACAGTTCCCGCATGATGACGGGCATAGATGAGCTAGAGAGGGTAGTCCGTCCTATTAGCACAGTTCCCGCATGATGACGGGCATGGATGAGCTGGAGTGGGTAGTCAGTCCTATTGGCACAGTTCCCGCATGATGACGGGCATGGATGAGCTAGAGTAGGTAGTCCTTCCTTTTGGCACAGTTCCCGCATGATGACGGGCATGGATGAGCTAGAGTGTGTAGTCAGTCCTATTGGCCCAGTTCCCGCATGATGACGGGCATGGATGAGCTAGAGTGGGTAGTCAATCCTATTGGCACAGTTTCGGCATGATGACGGGCATGGATGAGCTAGAGTGGGTAGTCCGTCCTATTGGCACAGTTCCCGCATGATGACGGGCATGGATGAGCTAGAGTTCGTAGTCCGTCTTATTGGCACAGTTCCCGCATGATGACGGGCATGGATGAGCTAGAGTGGGTAGCCAGTCCTATTGGTACAGTTCCCGCATGATGACGGACATGGATGAGCTAGAATGGGTAGTCCGTCCTATTGGCACAGTTCCCGTATGATGACGGGCATGGATGAGCTAGAGTGGGTAGTCAGTCCTATTGGCACAGTTCACGCATAATGACGGGCAGTGATTCTGTCCACGCATCTGTAAATGGAGGCCGTCGGGGAAGCACGACAGATCAATTCAATTATTAACGACAACAAAAACTTCTGAGCTTATCAGTTATTCTTAGAACTCAATATTCGTATACTTGATTCTACAGATAAATTCATATTAAACGGGGATAAAATCAATTTGAGTGAAGACTTTTACATGAAAAAAAAATCAAATTGCGTTCGTATTCGAACATACACCGCCTCACTAGTATGATGAATCATTCTCTAAATGTGACGTGTCAATCATTGTACAGGATTATCAAACCATATTTGGAAATGTCAAAGTGTCATGCCTCGTGGTTAAACTGCAATTGTGATTAGGGGGGGGGGGGAACCACGCTACAGACACGGCCTCGCCATTTGCAAGGAATGTGTAATAGAACTACTGATAAATTATGTGTGATCACGCACTGTGCTTAGAATTCTGCCCCCCCCTCCCCTTCAGAAAATATTGGGTGCGTCAATTATTGTTAATTCCTTTTACCACGCAGTTACTGCAGTGAGAAATGTCCATTCAGTTGTGCGTATGGAAATTTATTCAACAAAATGTACCTTTTTTGACTCTGTTCAAACTGATATGCAAAAATGTGTATATCAATTACCAGATCATGTGAACTTTCATTTGTTGAATAAATAGGCAAAAATAAGTGTAACTTATTAAATGTTTTTTAAATAATCTAAATTCTGTTGAATATTTTCTTAAATTCGTAATTTTTCTTCAGAGTACGATTTGTTTCAATGAAATTAATAATACTGTGTGGGCCAGCAGTACATGACAAAATTAATATTTAAATCATAATTTGTAAAATATTCAAAAACCATCCGGTAATGCAAGCCATCAAAAACGCCCACCAACACGTCCCTTCCCGTAGAACCAAAAGTAACTCATTGTCTATTTACCAACACGTCCCTCACCGCACCATCGAAACGTTCATCACCGTCCTACCAACACGTCCCTACTGTCGATCCAAACATGTCCCTCACCGCCCACCAACATGCTCCCACCGCTCCACCACTACCCCCCACGCCCCGCCATCACGTCCGTCACCTTATCCTGCGCCGTCTTCACGTACAACTTGTCCACGTTGCTCTTGAACACGTTGCCCTTCTTAAAGGTGGGCCGTTTGCCATCACTGAACTTGGAGTCCAGGGCGCTGGAGGAAGGTAACAATGCCGATAATTGTATGCTATTTTAAAGCAATGTTGTATACAGGGTTATGGACTATGGACAGGTGTGCTGGACACCTGTTAATGACTGGACAAGTTTGCTGGGCATCTAACAATGACTGGACATGTGTGCTGGACACCTGTTATAGACTTGGAAGAGGTGTGCCGGACACCTGTTATAGACTATGGACATGTTTGTTGGACACCTGCATAGACTATGGATACGTGTGCTAGACACCGGTTAAAGACTAAGAGCAGGTGTGCTGGACACTTTGGACACCTGTTATAGACTATGGACAGATGTGCTGGACACCTGTTACGGATTATGGACATGTGTGCTGGACATCTGTTATAGACTAGGAACAGGTGTCCTGGACATCTGTTATAGACTAGGAACAGGTGTGCTGGACACCTGTTGATGACTGGACATGCTTGCTGGACATCTATTAATGACTGGACATGTGTGCTGAACACCTGTTATAGACTCGGAAGAGGTGTGCCGGACTCCTGCTATAGACTAGGAACAGGTGTGCTGGACACCTGTTATAGACTAGGAACAGATGTGCCGGAAACCTGTTATAGATTATGGACATGTTTGTTGGACACCTGCATAGACTGTGGACACGTATGCTAGACACCGGTTAAAGACTGAGAACAGGTGTGCTGGACACCTGTTATAGACTTTGGACAGATGTGCTGGACACCTGTTATAGACTAGGGACAGGTGTGCTGGACACCTGTTATAGACTAAGAACAGGTGTGCTGTACACCTGTTATAGACTAGGAACAAGTATGCCGGACACCTGTTATAGACTATGGACATGTGTGTTGGACACCTGCATAGACTATGGACAGGTGTTCTAGACACCTGTTAAAGACTAAGAACCGGTGGGCTGGACACCTGTTATAAACTATGGACAAATGTGCTGGACACCTGTTACGAATTATGGATAGGTGTGCTGGACATCTGTTATAGATTAGGAACAGGTGTGCTGGACACCTGTTATAGACGATGGACATGTGTGTTGGACATCTGCTTAGACAATGGACAGTTGTGCTGGACACGTGTTATAGACTATGGACAGGTGAGCTGGACACCTGTTATACAATATGGACAGGTGTGAAAGACACTTGCTATAGACTGTAGACAGGTGTGCAGGACACCAGGAATAGACTATGGACAGGTGTGCTGGGTACCTCTCATAGACTATGGACAGGTGTGCTGAACACCAGTTATAGACTATGGACAGGTGGGCTGGACACCTGTTATAGACTATGGACAGGTGTGCTGGGTACCTCTTAAAGACTATGGACAGGTGTGCTGGGCACCTCTTATAGACTATGGACAGGTGGGCTGGACACCTTAATAGACTATAGACAGGTGTGCTGGACACCTGTTATAGACTAAAAAGAGGTGTGCTGGGCATCTGGCATAGACTATGGGCAGGTGTGCTGGACACCTGTTATAGACTAAGAACAGGTGTGCTAGACACCTGTTATAGACCAGGAACAGGTGTGCTAGACACCTGTACCACCTAAGAACTCTGACGTCATACGTCGAACGTCGATGTAATGCAACCTCAACCTTTTATTGTTCATCGCAAACACAAGGGTATTTTATAGAAAAAATATTAGACTTCTAACCAATCCCCCCAAAAAATATTATCTATAAATAAAAATACCTGGCCACAATCCAGTTTTTTTCTCTGCTGATTATATTCGTTCTCCCATCGCATGGAACAGGTGTTCATATCCTCAGGATTATTTTTCCGCCCATCGCATGGAACAAATGCTCATATCCTCAGGATTATGTTCCGCCCATCGCATAGAACAGGTGTTCATTTCCTCAGGATTATGTTCCGTCCATCGCACGGAACAGGTGTTCATATCCTCAGGATTATGTTCCGCCCATCGCATGGAACAGGTGTTCATATCTTCAGGATTATGTTCCGCCCATCGCATGGAACAGGTGTTCATATCCTCAGGATTATGTTCCGCCCATCGCATGGAACAGGTGTTCATATCCTCAGGATTATGTTCCGCCCATCGCATGGAACAGGCGTTCATATCCTCAGGATTATGTTCCGCCCATTGCATGGAACAGGTGTTCATATCCTCAGGATTATGTTCCGCCCATCGCATGGAACAGGTGCTCATATCCTCAGGATTATGTTTCGCCCATCACATAGAACAGGTGTTCATTTCCTCAGGATTATGTTCCGTCCATCGCATGGAACAGGTGTTCATATCCTCAGGATTATGTTCCGCCCATCGCATGGAACAGGTGTTCATATCCTCAAGATTATGTTCCGCCCATCGCACGGAACAGATGTTCATATCCTCAGGATTATGTTCCGCCCATCGCATGGCAGGTAATCAAAGCCTCTAGCTAGGGACGGAATATTTCCCAAACTTGGAGCCATAACTAATCAATTATCACCAGTCAGTACCCGCCATTGATCTTATGAATGACGTAGAGCGTGGTCTCCTGCAGGTGGTCGAAGCAGATGGTGAGCTGCGGGACGAACACCTCATTGGCCAGCTTCCAGCCGATAGAATGCAGCTTAGCCTGCGGTCGGCCCCCACAGGGAGTGGTGGTGCGTCGCTCCATGGGCCGGGGGCGGCTACGGCAGGTACAGTCCTCCCACGAAACCTCCTAGGAGTACTCATGTGTTATTATAGCCACTGGAATAATTATGACATCAATAAAAATGATGATGGCCTTCTTTGAACCAAATGTGAACAGTGAATAAACCAATTATAGGAGAAAAACCATCCCCGCCTGTCAAGGGAGAGTCATTCAACAGGAAAACTCAAGATTGAATTCTAATGGAATGGCATCTTTTCCATTACATGGGCCCCACCTGCACCCACTCACACACTTGTCGAGTGTCAGGCCCCTGTTGCCGCACGTCGGCATGGCCCACTGCCTACGCCCACCTGCACCCACTCACCCAATGGTCGAGTGTCAGGCCCCTGTTGCCGCACGTCAGCAGCCCACTGCCTACGCCCACCTGCACCCACTCACCCAATGGTCGAGTGTCAGCTCCCTGTTGTCGCACGTCAGCAGCCCACTGTCTACGCCCACTCACCCAATGGTCGAGTGTCAGCTCCCTGTTGTCGCACGTCAGCAGCCCACTGCCTACGCTCACTCACCCAATCGTCGAGTGTCAGCTCCCTGTTGTCGCACGTCAGCAGCCCACTGCCTACGCCCACTCACCCAATCGTCGAATTTCAGCTCCCTGTTGTCGCACGTCAGCAGCCCACTGCCTACGCCCACTCACCCAATCGTCGAGTGTCAGCTCCCTGTTGTCGCACGTTAGCAGCCCACTGCCGGTGTCGGTAATGGTGAGTGCGTTGCCGTCACCAGGACACAACAGCGTGAGGTCATCATCATCCTTCAGAACCATTACCCGGTTCGCCTTCTGGCCCTTGCTCTCTTTGCTGGGGTACACCAAACTCGGAGTGTCTAGCGCCACCTGGCGAAGCAGGTGAAAAAAAACGACTAGAGTCTGCAAGGAAAAAACATACTAGGAAATTAAACCCAATGTTCTTCCATTTAATATTTGGTATCAATAAAGCCGCCGATAATCGTAAAGCTTCCCACCTGGCGGGTGGACTTTGCTGCATTGTAGTCCACAGAGCGCATGAGGAGCGGCCACACGCTGTCGCTGCGGTAGCTCACGGAGAGAGAACATCCACCTGCAGGAGGTGGAAGCAAGGATGACAGACTGTGAGATCGAGCCGTTACAGCGTCACTACTTTAGGCTCCGCTCACAACAGGAGGTATTAGCATGGATGCAGAGTGGTTTAATGAATGCACTGCATTCCCAACCAAATGAAAGGTCATTGAACTCACTTAAAGGACTAAATCCTTGGGGAGATTGGATTAGATATAGGGTTTCAACTCCACCAAAGCTGTGATTCTTTGTGAGCTCCCTCGTAGGGATTGGAAGGGGAGGCAGTACTTTGCATTCGTTTTGTCTTGTGTAGATGCGCTAATCTTGCCAGATCAGATTGTGTGAGTTCTACCCCAATGTGCAGCTGGTACATGTTCTGTTGTATCACGAATACGAAGATGTTTTTGATCCCCTCGAGCAGCTGGTGTAGCCCGTGGAGCGTCATCTCGAAACCAATTATCCTCTTTGGTGAATGCATTCACGCTCACCACGACTTAGGATCATTTACCCTCCGGAACGCCGACCCAAAACCCCTCGTTGTAACAAACGCTTCCTCGCCCTGGTTAAGTGGAATAGCGACCAACATAAATGCACGACGGCGCATCTAATAAACTCAGATACACGAGAAACAAGTCTCTGCTAGTAACGCCTCATCACTTCGATTATATACTATCGAACTCTCGTAAACAGGATTGCACTCCATTCTTCACGACCCAACTCTGGCATTCCAATTGCAGTTGCTAGTTAATCAAAGCAACGTTTCACGAACCTTCTATTTTTTGGTTCGAGAAGCCCGTTCTGTGTGATGCTGACATGCCGCATTATCCTGAAGCCACCTATACGTGTATGATCCAGGGCTCTATCCACCGACTGTGAATTCAACAAGCGTTTAAGAGGCCATCAATGCACTGCTGCGAGAGAAACATACTTATAAAACTCCACTGCATGCAACAGGGTACTCCATGTCACTTGCGAGATGACTACCATCATGAGCTCTTGATTGTGGACCACTCTGACTATGACTACCATCATAAACTCTTGACTATGGGGCACTCTGACTATGACTATCATCATGAGCTCTTGTTGTGGGCACTCTGACTATGACTATCATCATGAGCTCTCGATTGTGGAGCACTCTGACTATGACTATCATCATAAGCTCTTGATTGTGAGGCACTCTGACTATGACAACCATCATAAGCTCTTGATTGTGGACCACTCTGACTATGACTACCATCATAAACTCTTGATTATGGGGCACTCTGACTATGACTACCATCATGAGCTCTTGATTGTAGGGCACTCTGACTATGACTACCATCATGAGCTCTTGATTGTGGACCACTCTGACTATGACTACCATCATAAACTCTTGATTATGGGGCACTCTGACTATGACTACCATCATAAGCTCTTGATTGTGGACCACTCTGACTATGACTATCATCATAAGCTCTTGATTGTTGGGCACTCTGACTATAACTATCATCATAAGCTCTTGATTGTGGGGCACTCTGACTATGACTACCATCATGAGCTCTTGATTGTGGACCACTCTGACTATGACTATCATCATAAGCTCTTGATTGTGGACCACTCTGACTATGACTATCATCATAAGCTCTTGATTGTGGGGCACTCTGACTATGACTACCATCATAAGCTCTTGATTGTGGACCACTCTGACTATGACTATCATCCTAAGCTCTTGATTGTGAGGCACTCTGACTATGACTATCATCATAAGCTCTTGATTGTGGGGCACTCTGACTATGACTACCATCATGAGCTCTTGATTGTGGGGCACTCTGACTATGACTACCATCATGAGCTCTTGATTGTGGACCACTCTGACTATGACTACCATCATGAGCTCTTGATTGTGGGGCACTCTGACTATGACTACCATCATGAGCTCTTGATTGTGGGGCACTCTGACTATGACTACCATCATAAGCTCTTGATTGTGGGGCACTCTGACTATGACAAAATAATAAATTTTTACAGTTGCATTTTAAAAATATGTTTTGATCATTCTGCACTTTCTTTTCAACTAGTAAACTAAATTTTTATCACAATTTGACTGACAAATTTGACGTTTAACTTTCGAATTTGTCTCTATTGTTTATTATCACACACGAGTAATTTTGTGAGGAGAATAATTGACAAATCATGCAATATTTCATGCAATCTTTGATTTGAGAGTTAGTGAACTGAAGTAACAAGTTAGTGAACTGAGGTACCAAGTTGGTAAACTGAGGTACCAAGATAGTGAACTGAAGTACCAAGTTAGTGAACTGAAGTACCAAGTTAGTAAACTGAGGTACCAAGTTAGTGAACTGAAGTACCAAGTTAGTGAACTGAAGTACCAAGTTAGTGAACTGAGGTACCAAGTTAGTGAACTGAGGTACCGAGTTAGTGAACTGAGGTACCAAGTTAGCGAACTAAAGTACCAAGTTAGTGAACTGAAGTACCAAGTTAGTGAACTGAAGTACCAAGTTAGTGAACTGAGGTACCAAGTTAGTGAACTGAAGTACCAAGTAAGTGAACTGTTGTACCAAGTTAGTGAACTGAAGTACCAAGTAAGTGAACTGAAGTACCAAATTAGTGAACAAAGTACCAAGTTAGTGAAGTAAAATGCCAAGCTAGTGAACGAAGAACCAAGCTATTAAACTGAAGTGCCAAGTTAGTGAACTGAGGTACCAAGCTAGTAAACTGAAGTGCCAAGTTAGGTAACAAATAACCAAGTTAGTGAACAAAGTAACAAGTAAGTGAACTGAAGTGCTAAGTTAGTAAATTGAAGTAACAAGATAGTGAACTGAAGTGACAAGTTAGTGAAGGAATTACTTGGTTAGTGAATTGCAGTAACAAGTTAGTGAACTGAGGTACCAAATAAGCGAACTGAGGTACCAAGTTAATGAACTGAGGTACCAAGTAAGTGAACTGAAGTCTCGAGTAAATGAACGAAGTACCGATTTAGTGAACTGAAGTGCCAAGTTAGTGAACTGTAGCACCGAGTCCGAGAACAAATTAACAAGTTAGTGTACGAAGTACCAAGTTAGTGAACGAATTACTCTGTTAGTGAATTGCAGTAACAAGTTAGTGAAATGAGGTACCAAATAAGCGAACTGAGGTACCAAGTTAGTGAACTGAGGTACCAAGTCAGTGAACTGAAGTCTCAAGTAAATGAACGAAGTACCGATTTTGTGAACTGAAGTGCCAAGTAGTGAACTGTAGTACCAAGTCCGAGAACAAATTAACAAGTTAGTGAACGAAGTACCAAGTTAGTGAACGAAGTAACAAGTAAGTGAACTGAAGTGCCAAGTTAATGAACTGAAGTCCCAAGTTAGTGAACGAAGTGCCAAGATAATGAATTGAAGTGACAAGTGAGTGAACAAATTACCTTGTCAGTGAATTTAGGTAACAAGTTAGTGAACTGAGGTAACAAGTAAGTTAACTGAAGTGACAAGTTAGTGTACGAATTACCTCGTTAGTGAATTGCAGTACCAAGCTAGTGAACTGAGGTACAGAGTAAGTGAACTGAGGTACCAAGTTAGTGTACTGAAGTACCAAGTAAGTGAACTGAAGTGACAAGTTAGTGTAATGAGGTACCAAGTAAGTGAACTGAAGTGGCAAGTTAGTGTACTGAGGTACCAAGTTAGTGAACTGAGGTACCAAGTAAGTGAACTGAAGTGGCAAGTTAGTGTACTGTGGTACCAAGTTAGTGTGCTGAGGTACCAGTTAAGTGAACTGAAGTGGCAAGTTAGTGTACTGAGGTACCAAGTAAGTGAACTGAAGTGGCAAGTTAGTGTACTGAGGTACCAAGTTAGTGTACTGAGGTACCAAGTAAGTGAACTGAAGTGGCAAGTTAGTGTACTGAGGTACCAAGTAAGTGAACTGAAGTGTCAAGTTAGTGTACTAAGGTACCAAGTTTGTGTTCTGAGGTACCAAGTAAGAGAAGTGAAGTGCCAAGTTTGTGAACGGAAGTGCCAGGTTAGTGAGCTAGTTACCAAGTTAGTGAACTGAAGTACCAAGTTAGTGTACTGAAGTGTCAAGTTCGTGACATGAGGTACCATCTCTCAAACATGCGTCAAATACAGTTGATCGAACAAGTATTTTGTTGGTAGTTCATAAGAAGTAATGTCTTGCATGTCTTGTCTTGACAGAAATGACTGAGAAGCGAAGTATCGAGTTTGCATTGAACATCACCAAATGGTTTCGTTGGTAATCCAAGTAATCGCAACCACACGTATCCGCACAAGGCTATCCATATAGAGGAGAACATTCAGTGCCATTTATACCAACATCCTGAGTAAACGGCGCTCTCTACCTGGAATTGACGTACTGTTACAAAGTGCATGTGTCCCAACAATTTTATTTTATGTAATGTAGATATATGCAACATAATAATGCAGAAAAAGGCAGAGAAGAAATATATTTTTTTGTGATATCACCTCTTGCATATGAAGGTTTGTGACGTCAGACACTGCAACGAATCCACCAGGAAGGGGGGTGGCCGACGACAAGGCGCGTCTCACACTCCTCTCATACCCTTGCATTCAAACAATCTTCTAAATAATATTCCTGAAATTTGTAAATCCCTCACCTGACTGCCCAGCGACCCCTGCCGGCAGGAGAGTGGCTGCGGTCCACAGCCACGCATACAGAGAGACGATCAGTGGCCCGACCATCGCACCAACTCCCTGGCCCAATGCCGCGACACGCGATGCAAGACTTTTAGTGAAGAACTAACACAAATTCCGATTGTAGACACTTTTCGCGGTCCTCAAGTCAATATTCGGCGATATTTGACGCCCAGAAGATTAGTCGTTTCTTAAGATGATTACGTTGTTATCCAGCCTTAGCATCGCATCCCGTTGAACTACTGCCACCACCTTTGTGCGTGAAGTGACTGCTGCTACTGTTCATCAGAACCAAAAGTAACCGAATATTGCTGGGCCTCATTCCTAACCTACTTTAGCCAATAGTAGCTGAAGGATACCATATAAGATAACTCTAAAGTGTTGTTGCCCCACCGGAAACTCGATAGGACGAGTAGAAGAGAGGGCTTTGGTCATCTTTCAAGTGAGAAAGCGCTGGTGTGAGATAAATGGAGTATTAGTGGCCTTGATCCCCTTCTAGTCAGTAACAGGCTAGTATGAGTGTAACAGAATATTAGTGGCCTTGATCCCCTTCTAGTCAGTAACAGGCTGG
>SDVV010033720.1:0-11264 GCA_016164225.1 Gammarus roeselii
GCTGCTGCCGCTGCTGCCGCTGCTGCCGCTGCTGCCGCTGCTGCCACTGCTGCCGCTGCTGCCGCTGCTGCCGCTGCTGCCGCTGCTGCCGCTGTTGCTGCTGCGGCCACTATTGCCACTGCTGCCTCTGCTGCCACTGCTGCCACTGCTACCGCTGCAGCTGCTGACGTTGTTGCAGCTGCCGCCGCTGTTCCCTCATCGGCCGCTGCTACCAGTGTTGTCTCAACTACTGCTTCTGCCGCTGCCGCTCCGGCCGCTGCTAGTGTTGTCCTGCCACTGCTGATGTCGCTGCTGCTGCCGTTGATACTGATTCCGTTGCTGCCACTGCTGCCACTTTGCCGTTGCTGTCACTGCTTATATTGCTGTCGCGGCTACCAATGCTGCCGTTTCTAACATCGCTGTTAGTGCTGCTGATGCCGTTGCTGCTGCTGCCGTCGCTGGTGTCGTTGCGGCCGCTGCTGCCTTTGCTACAAAATCTGCCGTTAAAGCGAATGCCATGACTGCACTGATCGGTGTATCGCTGCATTTGCTGCGGGGCTGTTACTATTGCTGCTGCCGTTGGTATTGCTTCTGCAGCGTCATCGCGACCACCGCTATTACCACCTCCGCTACTGTTGCTGCTGCTGATGACATCACTTCTGCCATCGCTGCTGCTGCAGCCGCTGCTACTCCTGTCACCGCCGATCCGTTCACCGTCGCTATACCTTCTGCATGCTGTCTCTGCTACTGGTGTCGCTGTTGTCGTTGCCGTTGTTGCTTTCACCGCAGCTAAGTCCTTAACTATGTTAGGTATATGATAAATTAATTTTCGGTTGATAAAATCCATATCCTTGAGGCAAATTTATCACAAATCTCCTATACCATGTTGTAAAAAATGAAGTAAATATATTTCACCCTTACAGAAGTAAGGTAAATACACGTAGTCCACATAAATGTAGAATTACCTCCGTCAGTTATTTCTCGATATCCTACATGACATCCACATTCAAATTGGAATCGTGGTGGGAGACATCTCGACGTCAGTAGGTAGCGCACAGAGTGCGCTCCGCTTGTCGACGTGTTTGACGTTCATCTCAGTCGCTGCCCTGCAACTAAAGTTGCTTTATATGCAGGCTGCTGACATATTTGTTCAGAGGCTTTTTCGTTATTAAGTCACCATTTCAACTGCAGACCCAGAACACCCCAGGAAACTACAACAAAAGTAAGGCAATGTGGGAACTTGCCTTGCAATTGTTGTAGCCTGCCGTACTGCTCGAATATTATTCCGCGGTTTGGTACAAGAGATTATATGAAAATATCCGGGTAATCAAAATTATGTCGTGTCGTTTATTTACGGTGTGACGTATAAGTTGCACAGCTTATAATAATTTTCAACATAGGGACAACGTTGCCGAAAAGTCAAACTTAAATTTGAAATGCCCATTACATACATTTCACGTCAACAAGTAAATTTCACCACGTTTATGCAACCACGGTTGAACACTGCATTCACACACTACAGTGCTTGTCATTCCTACACAGCTAGATATGGTATTCAAAGTATATGCGTCCAATTAGCAGGTGAATAAGGTAGTGCTGCCTTAAGTTGCTTAAAAGCTGTAACATTATGTGACTCCAGTACTAAATTCATGTGAAGAGTGCAATTGTTTCTGTATTGTGGATAACCTGTCTAGCAGCTAATGTTTGGCCTTGCACAACCAACAGTAGCTGTTCTACCCTCGACGTATAAGTAAATGCTGCTGAATGCTATCTAATCACAGCAGGAGTCACTGGTGCTGCACTCACTCGGTAGAAGGCAATGGTGCAACTTGGGAGAGCCGCAGTCTGCACCTGGACGTACTTGAACTAACTTGCAGGGTTGCAGTCGGTTGCGTGCTCTGATTGGCCCAAATGGAAGAGATTTGGCACGCGGGGTGAACGATAGTCTTAGCGAATCCGTTGCAGCCGCCGAACGAATCAAAGCCACTGAACAAAGTGTAACTTTCTCATATTCCTTTGTATGACTAGTTTAAACTAGTCAAATCGACTAGGTCATTTCTCTGAGTGCTAGATATGCCAAGCACTCTTAAAGTTCCTCAACCAAGCAGACAAGTGCCATGCCCTGCATGGTTTATTTACATTGGCCGAGCAGACGAGAGCTGTGCCCTCACTAATATCTCCACCAGCCGACCAGATGACTGACATGCCCTGCGCTGTTTATTTCCCCCAGCCGAGCAGACGAGAGCTGTGCCCTGCACTCATTATCTCCACCAGCCGACCAGACGAGAGCCATGCCCTATACAGTTTATTTACACCAGTCGAGCAGACGAGAGCTGTGCCCTGCACTCATTATCTCCACCAGCCGACCAGACGAGAGCCATGCCCTGCACTCTTTATATCCATAGCATCCAGACGAGAGTCAGGTCATGATCTCTTTAGGAGACGGTGATCGTTAGAACATTTATTTAAAATAAATCTTTTCTCAATTTGATGACGATGAACTCAACTCATAATTATTTATGACTTACATAGCATTTTTTTTGACCCAGTGCTGTAAGATTTATGACCCCATTGCTCTGACACCAACTCGTCAAAATTGATTGCTGTGACATCCACTAGTCAACATTGTTAACCCCATTGCTGTGACACCCACTCGTCAACATTGTTAACCCTATTGCTGTGACGCATATTCTTCAACATTGACAACCCCATTGCTATGACGCCCCCTCGTAAACATTGCAACCCCATTGCTGTGACACCCACTCGTTAACATTGTAACCCCATTGCGGTGACACCCACTCGTCAACATTGTAACCCCATTGCTGTGACAGCCACTCGTAAACATTTATAGCCAAAGTACTGTTACACCCATTCGCCAACATTGATAACCCCGTTGCTGTGACACCCACTCGTCACGATTGTAACCCCATTGCAGTGACACCCACTCGTCAAGATTGTAACTCCGTTGCTGTGACACCCACTCGTCAACATTTATAGCCCCATTGCTGTGACACACACTCGGCAACATTTATAACCCCATTGCTGCGACACCCACTCGTCAACATTTATAGCATCATTGCTGTGACACCCACTCGTCAACATTGTTAACCCCATTGCTGTGACACCCACTCGTCAACATTGTTAACCCCATTGCTGTGACACCCACTCGTCAACATTGTTAACCCAATTGCAGTGACACCCACTCGTCAAGACTGTAACCCCATTGCTGTGACACACACTTGGAAACATTTATAACCCCATTGCTGTGACACACACTCGGCAACATTTATAACCCTATTGCTGTGACACCCACTCGTCAACATTTATAACCCAATTGCTGTGACACCCACTCGTCAACATTGTTAACCCCATTGCTGTGATACCCACTCGTCAACATTTATGACCGCATTGCTGTGACACCCACTCGTCACGATTGTAACCCCATTGCTGTGACACCACTCGTCAATATTTATAAACCCATTGGCGTGACAGCCACTCGTAAACATTTATAGTCCTAGTACTGTTACACCCAGTCGTCAACATTGCTGTCTCACCCACGCGTCCATGGCAATGATGCCTGTACCTCATTGCTATGACCCTTGTAAAGCACCATTAAGCCCATTCCCGGCATCCCCTGGGAGGTGGTAGTAAATAAAAGAGCTTCAGCTCTGCTTCCACTGCGACGTTACACAGCGAGGACCAATCTAGATACTAACCCTTAAATAATAGTCTGAACAACACTGAAAACAAACACATAGAAAGCGCTGGCAACATTCTCGCAGACTCCTCCAACTCCACCACTCCAACACATCATCTCCGTCATCGTCTTATCGAGGGGAAACTCCAAACAGCGAGTCCGTAAAGCTTTCAAAAGCTGGTCCGTGTGGCTTAGCCCTTTTGCAGCCCGTGGCGGGGAGCGACGGAACTGGATTAGATGAGTGAGTCCGATAGGAGGGGGGTAGTCGTGACGTGCTTTACCGGGACTACACCACCTAAGGGGGTAGGGAGTAGCGAAGGAATGTGGGGGGAGGAGGGGAGGGGGTATGGCGAAGTGCCTTAAAGGGTAGGCACGCGCCAGGGGTAGATATTTGGACCAAGAGATTGGAAGGGGAACTATAACAAGACTACGGGATTGTTCGGAGAACGATGAGGTTGGAACATTGGACTACACTCACTGGGATGACATTCAAATTGAAGTAGGTACACTTTTTATCTCCAACAATGCGTTCAGTCTTTTAGTTTTGGAATTGGTTAATCGATATGTTGTGGCGTGGCCTAGAATACATTACGAAGGTGCGTATCAACAGGGATCAGCATAGGAACCTGGGTTTTCACCATTTGCCTATTCATAGGTGGTTAGTGTTAATCTGCAATACTATTTCAAGTGATCGATACAGTTTTCATGTATTCAGTGCAGTCCAAACTTATTTTTATCTCTCACTTCATGGTGTACTGAACACAAACGTTAGAATGTGATGCATTAGCCGTCGTTGTTGCTGCTCAGCCTTGGTTTGTTTCCACCTGTGGTAATGGACACCTCTGGAAACCGCGGTTAGCGTAATTCTGTTTTTGTGGTCACCTGAGCACTGCCTCTGGCATTGTCCATGTCCCTCAGCCACACGGCATTGCACCAAGACGCGCGTAGTGATGGACGAGTATGAGCGTTAGAACCAACGTTGGACTGATGTTTTGTTGCAGAGGACTGATGGTTGTTGCTCACTTTCCCTTGTTTAAGATGCTGAGTAGATGTTGTGTCTCTGGCGTCCTGAAAGCCTCGGTGGGCCTGGGGCATGAGCAGCAGAGAGGCCGCGTCCACGGCAGCACCGCAGAGACGACGATACAATGCAGCCCCAACTGCCGTACATTGCTCGTATCTGTGGGTATTGCCGTGGGCATGCGGGCTTTCTTGTAAAGCCCACATGAGTACTTTTTCTAGCCTCAATTACCAGTTAAGTTTGATATCAAAAGTATTGAGCGCCCCAACGCTTCCGTTCTAGTATCAACATTTCTACTGGCTGTGCGAGAAAGCGTAAATGCAGAGACTGCTGAGGGTGCCCGCTGTGAAGCCGGCCGCAGGGGACTGATTGAAATTCACAGGTTAAGAATTGATATTTTGTTTTGATTGAAGATGCTTTTGACGTTTTTTGTAGTTGAAGTCTGACATATTTATACGCTCAGCATATGATTCGCAATAATAACATTATGTCTCGTACCAAAAATACGAATGGTATCTAATCAAAGCGTCCCTTTAACCTATCATTTTGCACACGACAAATCAGTTATTGTAGTGAAATTAATTTGGGAGAGCACAATACGTTTTACTTTTTTTTTAAGTGTTGGAGGCTGGAGGATGTGTGCTACCTACTCATATCACGATTTCCTAAATACGTAACATCTGTGTTACCGTACGTTCCCAGGCAATTGAAACTCACTAAATACAGTCTCTGTGGCCTAGTGGGTAGCGAGTCGGCCTCTCCTCACAATAGACAAACATTAGGAACCAAAGGTTGTAGGTTCGAGCCTGCCTGACCCCGAGTGAGACCTTCTGGCCGGTCTCTTAAATAGTCGGAGGCCAGCCCATAAACGCCCTGGGTAAAAAAATGCTATCAAGTGGCAGCTACGCTGTAACTCGCTACATAAGACAAAAAGGAAATAGAAGATGCCAAAAAATGCATACTCAGTGACTTTATAGACTCAACGACAACATAGACTCAGTTACTATGTAGCCATAGTTACTATATACACTCAGCGTCTATATAGATTCGGTGACTACACAGATATAAATCAAAAGCGTCCTAGTTTTGAGTCGCTATAACGATTTTTTTCAGGTTCTTTAGGAATAAGTTGAGGATTGTTGATGTTATTTTCAGAGACGTCAATGTAACCCTATCTGTTGCCATCTGCGGCTGAGATCGTTCCGTCATGACTGTGATCAATGACACCAAAATTGTACTTAAGTTGCTTTGAGAGTTCAACGAAGTACCAACATAAAATGAATCCTTCATTTCAGATTATCCATAGAGTTCTGGCTTCTTGGTTGACAAAACACGTTTCAAAATGGTTAAATAAATGTATTTTAGTAAGTCCTAGCTTTAACAAGCAGCACACGACTCTAAATTATTCACGGTGGAAGTTCTTTTCATTAAACAAGGCCCAGGCTGAGTCAAGTCCTTCTCCTGCTGCTCTGTTATCGGTCTGCCTTGACCCGAGCCGCTGGGTCCAGCATAGGTCGTTCCTAATATGGACGCTAGTTGCTCTGTTGCTGACACTCGGGACCAGCAAATGGTTTCTGGAATAGGAGACAGAGAGCGTTGCATGAGGGTTCCGGTTTGGATAAAAAAGGGTTGCTTCATCGACGACGAATTACTGATTGGTAGGTTAGTGGTTGTATAGATCTCTCAATTTCTCTTGTTATTTTGCGCTGCATCAAAAATCAATACATTTATACGACTATCTGTGCAACATCGGACAAAATGTCGTGTTCCTAACACGTCAAACGAGACTCAAGATGTTCTTCAAACATGTGGGTGCAAATTTTATCAGCTTCAACAGTTCACGTATATCAGGAAAAATTCTCTACATAATTCAGGCAGTATATTCTTACGTAAAAATAAGAAACGTTTTAATACTTAACGCACTAGCTAACAACGTTTATAGCGATTGCCACGTCACTCAATAGTTAGCTGTGTAACAGTCATCTAGGCATGTAAAATATCCTACCGGGTCTTAATGACAACTTCATTGAGGACAATTATTTGGGCCCTATCTAACTCCGGTCGTACAATTCAGACTAAGTCAGAGAGAAGTGACAACTTATCATGGGCACCACACACTGGGGATCACGAGTAGAAATGAAATTGAGGGCTAAATTATCTGCGATTAATCCATCCCCACGGACAGTAAAAAATAATTATTTGGGACTATTGCAACCATGCCTACAAATCAGAGAGGAAGGATTTGTGGTGGCAACAAAATTGCTGCTTCCAACCAAATGTTATTCTAATCAATGATAATTCTGTCGTGTGCACAAAATAGTAAATTTTTTAGCTGATGAGAAGATATAAATTTGTTGAAACTGAGTCTTCCCATTTTGCTGAGTTAACATAAGACACTTCCTGAGAATACTATCCTGGCTGAACATCAAATGCTAAATCAGTGGAAACTATCAAGATCCAAATGCATCACATGTGCTCTGCAATTTCATTCATCTTAAATAATAAATTATCCATTCAAGAAAGTAAATGCAGTTTGCTTCAGCATTTAATACTATTCGTATGCAGAAGTTCCATTCTCAAGCAAATTTCTCTCCGGTCAGACGTTACGATTGGCTCTTATAGAGGCCCTTATGGCTCCTCAATATATGCAGCACGCACTAATGGACCCGTAAACATGTGTGTCATGCATGAGAAACAGCTGCGGCTAAAAGCCTGAGCCCATGGTGCCCACTGAACCCTCATCCGAGGGTCCTTGCCCTTCGATGAGGGATTCGTTGTGATACACACGCTCCAGGGCGTCTACTCTAAGCAGCGCATACCACAGCTCTGCTGTCGCGCCACTGCTGAGTCTGCTTAATAAGGTTCATTTGCGACTAATTTGAATGATTTCTGACAGGGATTTGTTTTTATCTTCATATTAACCGAGTGCAATCAAACGTTAACAACATAGCTAACACATTTGGTCAATCAAAACCTAGAGAACCGCTGAATTAGGACAAAACCTCTTGTTATTGTTAGGAGCAAACTCTCCATTGCTTGACCGGGCTGCTTGAGGGCGGTGATAGCAAGGAACGAGTGTCAATTATTTCTCAATGACATGGTGCATAAGAAGTTCTTTCACAACCCAATAATGACCGCATAATAGATAACTTCAGTCATCAGCAGAGTTCAATTAAGGAAATGGTTTTAAATATAATATTTATACAACAATAACTTCTTAGACGACGTTGCATTTCCTCGACCTAACGGAATAGATTTTGTAGTGACAATAATGATCTTGACATCTTTTGTTGGTACTAAATGAAAAAGGAATTTTGTGGCGGGAAACCAATTTTCGCTGTGAAGGAAAGTTTTGTCTCCATGTAGGTGTAGGTCGTTTTATTGACCGACTGAGTAATTTGAGATCAGGACTTACATTGACATCTAAATTCAATAAATAAACTGTTACTGAGCGATAATCGTTACTATGGCCCTTTATCGTTCAGGGTATTTCACTTCGCTGTACATAGAATAAATGTTCATGCCTCAAATGATATAAGGGTAATCCCCAGCGTGTGCAAATTGATTTCCCCCTTCCATTCCTTGGCCTGCAAACGAAAGGGAGAACTCCTGTATCATTGGACATACGAGGAAGGCGCCTCGTAGAATCCAGGATTCACTAGGCCGTACCGGCCTAGTGAGATTAAGATTCAAAAGAAAATAGGCCTTGGGTGTTTCTATACTCATAACACAGATATTTAATTGAAAAGAGATAATCCGCATGGCTTAGCAAGATAAACACCATGCCCAGGATAATGCCTGCAGTGAAGGCCTGCTGTACCGCGGCCTCTGTCTTCTGTTCCAGAGGTAGCATGGCTACGCGTGCATCACAATCTACATAAGCCTCCCCGAGTAAAATCTATTGTGTGGTATTGCCCGTCTAGCCTGTGGATGTCTAGCTTTAACTTTTCCCTGCTTTGATCATACATGCATTTCAAAATTATAGTGCTGGCGAAATTTCAAACTTTTAATTCGGGCAATGCATTCATTGGTAAGGTACACTATATTGCTTTCTCCTCGCCAGGGTGTGGAGTAGTTACTGAGCACCGTTAACGTGTGTGGTGTGCGCAACCTCAGGATCAATTCATCATTCAGCACAAGACGGAGAATATTTCAAACTACTTTAAAATGTATATTGCAAATTGATTGCTGTTATTTAAGGATTTTGCGTCCTGGTTTTGGGACGTTCAATATAATTTTTTCCCGTTGGTATATAATAATAACAATGGTAAACGTACTTGAAAGCGCTCTGATCTCTTCAAGATTCAACCACACGTCGCATGAGTACGAGACAAACGCGCTCACCACTCAGTCACCCAACACAACAATAAATGAATTGAAATGTATTGGTAGCATACAATTATAAGTAATGTATAAATATCCATTTGCTGGATCCGTTTTTGCCCGGAAGTCGCTTTTCAAACTAATGACGGTATATTAAAACCTTAATTCTGTCAAATTTTTAGTGAGGTCGTCGCCGCTTTGACGAGGTGGACGCCAAACGAATTAGAACCTTCACATAAACTTTATGAAGAAACGATTCCTTTTCTGACAAACAGGGAAAAGGTGACGAGATAATTTAAGGATAATAAATTTGAAACACAATGAAACTCTACAAATTACTTTGAAACACTTTTAATAATTGTAAAACAATTTGAAAACATGGAAACCTTTTGAAATCCAGTAAAACACTTTAAACACTATGAAACACTATTATGGCATCCGTTTATAATTTGTGTACTAAAAATGAATACCTGTGGTTAGATTTTTCTCACCTTCGCTTTTTTACCCGACCTTTTTACTTTCTTTTTACATATTTACTTAATTTTAAATACATATGTTGAACATAACATGAATTTGAAATCTTGTTCCTTTAACAACCCAAAATCCAGACTGGTGATATTGGGGGCAATTGTAATCTTAATTTAATCTACTAATTACCTTTGTTTCCCATCGAATGACGCCATCGTCAACTGTCACGTCCACGGTGTAGCTACAGTTGCTAGAGCTAACTACATTAATTCCCTACCTCAGAGTAGGTTAGTCTACTGCTATCACTACGTCACTGTATTAAACTAGTCTTACGGTCTTAGTTTAAAACTTATCGTTTCTCGCAGATTGGATATGTTATCCATTTGGTCGGACCTTGCCACCTCACACGTCCGGCATCACTCACAGTTCGAAAGCAACTCCTCCCTCATAAGATTGGGGGGCCAACATTTCGGCATACAACGCCATCTAACGGTGGCGTTGGTAGGCTTATTAGCTTACCTGGTTCCGACCATGGTTTAACGCTTCCAATCGAAAGATTATATCTAGCTACTTTACTATAATAACCTCATCATCTTCTACATAGATATTTATTTTAATCGATACTTACTTGCATTACTTCATTCTCAATTGTTTATAAGTCTAAAAGTGATTCGAGAGAAAGGAGGCTGGGTCCAGCGGTCTGAAAGAACGGGAATGAAAAGCGGGGGGGGGAAGTTACCCTACCCTCACATCTTAGGAATGCCAAACCACGACACCAGGGTTCCTTCACTATCGAAACACAAACACACATGGGTTAACAATGGAATGTCTTAGTTGGCAGGGTATGAGAAATGTTTCCCACACACTCCCACCTAAGAAGAAGGCGTATTGGCACTTATTGTTGTTGAGCGGCAATACGCCGACGAGCGTCCAAGGCTGCCTTCCGAGTTGGTCGGCCAGCGTTTACCTCGTTTTCATCTGTGGGAATGGGAGTCCCCGGTGGAATGCGTTTAGTTTCCACGCTCGGTGCCTACCTGATGTGACGACATCGAGTTTTGACTTTGCGACTCTGGTGGACTCTCAATGGGTTCCACCGCTTGCATCTCTAGTGGGTACAGCAGAGTCACCGGTCGACTGATGATGCCTCCACGGGTTTTGAGTCTCACGCTTCTCACGTGACCGTCTTTACCTGCGTGGGTCTCGATGATCCTTGCCAGGCTCCATAACAGCCTAGAACATTCGTCGTGGATCTGAACTATGTCACCCACCTTCGGTGCAATGATTTCCCTGGCATCCACGGCATGATGCCGCAGTATGGTTAGATATTCTTTTCTAAAACTTGTCTGGAAACGATGCAGAATCTTCAGTACATTCCTTTGACGTTGTGTTAGAAGCTCTGCTGTAAACATGGAGGGATCTTGCTCTTCCTCCGGGTCCAGTGTTGTCACTGGCGCGCTGTCCAGACGATGTCCGAGCATCAGCTGGGATGGCGTGAGCGGTTGATAATCATCAATTGAGTCTGAGATAGAAGTTAGCGGACGATCATTGAGGTCCGTTTCTATCTCACAGAGTATGGTGTGTAGCTCATCTGTTATACACTTTGCATATCGCTTTATTTATATTCATGTATAGTGGCTGCTGTCAGCGACTACGGGCCCTGGGTAGGATTCCAAACTGTACTTCTGTAAGCGTAGGATAGTTTTGTTGTACTAAATAACTCCGTCGTGTTGATATCTACATTGATGCCTAGTTTTAAGTCTGTACGTTTTGTGTATTTCT
>SDVV010033721.1:0-11264 GCA_016164225.1 Gammarus roeselii
CTAACAATGCAACGATACTGCCAAGAAAGGCAACAAAATGCTAGGTATGATATCCCGCACTATCTCTTACAAAAACCAGCACTGTATGCTCAAGTTATTTAATGCATTTGTTTGACCGCATCTCGAGTATGCCGTTCAATTTTGGTCTCCATTCCTTAGAAAAGACGTTATTAAACTTGAGAAGGTTCAACGTAGAGCTACCAAACTCATCCCCTCGCTGCGGAATAAATCGTCTGAAGACAGGCGTCGAGTCAGAGGCGACATGATAGAAGTGTGGAAGATTATGAAGGGTAAGGAAAACGTCGACCGAGCGAGTGTTTTCCCTCTAGATACAAACGGAATGACTAGGAACAATGGATACAATATCGTTGGGAAACGTTTCTCACTCGACATCACGCGCAATTTCTTCACTTATAGAGTTGTCGAAGAATGGAACAAACTTTCAGCGGAGGTTGTAAACAGCAATACAATCGAAACGTTTAAGTCGCGGCTTGATTAGTTCTACATAAAATGCCGATAAATAGCTAAACCGCTCCATTTCCTTTAAATAACTTGAGCATACTGTGCTGGTTTTTGTAAGAGATAGTGCGGGATATCATACCTAGCATTTTGTTGCCTTTCATGGCAGTATCGTTACATTGTTAGCTGCTTTCTAAGTCGTTACTAATGATGACACCTAAATCTCTCTCTTCGGTGACGGGAATGAGTTTTTTTCCAGACATTGAATATTCATGCTAGGGGTTTTGAAGACCTATGTGCATAACTTTGCATTTATCGACATTAAATTTCATTTGCCACTTTTCTGACCAATCAACAATTTTGTTCAAGTCTAGTTGGATCTGTTGACACTCTAGTTCAGTTTGCACTTTTCCTCCGATCTTAGTATCGTTTGTAAACTTGCTAATGTTTGAGAGTACGTTGCTATCGAGATCGTTACTGAATATCATAAAGAGAATTGACCCTAATAAAAATAGAAATGGCACACGAAGCTCTCTTAGACGTTCTACTTCAAAACTAATCCTCTTGCACCAAAAGGCAACCTAGTCTGGGCCAATAGGCCTGTTGTTGTCTTCCTACACTTGTAAACACTTGTAAATACCAGATAGATCCTGGGGTCGGGCGACGAGAGGCTGTAGTTTTGATGCGCTCTTCCCAAAATGACCCTCCTACCCGGGAGAGAAGATCGGTACAATTTCCCACCCACTTCCTCATAACGTTCAACGAAAGTGGTGCAAACAAAAATGCCTTTTCAGCTAATCCATTTATAATGATGAAGTCATTCGCCGAACAACTAGGAGGAAAACCGAAAGAAATTCAACGACAGAAAAAAAAATCTGGCCTACGTCACAGAACGTGAGCGAAGTAACGTTATACAAAAGATTACCAACAGAAACAAACTCAAAGTTACAGTAAAACTGCATCCGTCCTTCAACGATGCCAAACGAATTATATACACCTCTCGTTACACGCCTACAACAGACCTCGGTGCTTTCGCCTAAGGTCTAGCTGAAGACTACGGAGTTACCGAAGTCCGTCAAGCAACATGGATAAAATCGCGTAACGCAAGTTCTACTGTATACCAAATTACCTTCCCGGGACACGGCGCACTGGAAATCATAGTAATTGGGGTGGATGGATGATTATTCATTTTATAGATCATAAATACTTCATTAGGGTGGATGGATGATTTTTCATTTTATGGATCATTAACACTTTATTTTGGTATTTTATTATTTCTTCTTGCATGGGCTCTATTATTTTTCTGTGCCCTGTTTTTGTGGTGATCTATTCTGTATTAATTATAAAATTATGTATCGTTAGACGCCCGCAGGGGCCCTAGGAGGACTATGCGATGTGTTAGTTAGTCTTGTACAACCAACGGTGGGAGAATTTGCGCTCTTCCTGGGCGCCTGCTCGATTTGATGGCTAAATGAAGAAACTATCTTTACGTTGATCTTAAAAAGCGAAAGTTTGAACGGCACTGTACGTGGAGGGGACGAGACAAGTCGAGGTAGGCTGAGGAGAGTGAAGACGAGTCTATTGGTGGGGCGATGAGTCGAGACGAACCGAGGCTGGCTGAGACTAGGTGACCCAGGAGTGGGGGGGTGCTCGCAAGGCCTGGAGGACTTGAGGGACCCGGGGGTTTTGGGAACCCGGGGGACTCTGATGACTAGGAGGATTTGGGGGGATCCACTTGGACCCTTTTGGGGCCCTTTGGGACTCTTTCAGGACCCTTAGGGACCCCTTTGAGTAACTTGGGGACTCGTTTGAGGCCTTTCTGAACCCTGGCCCCCTGGTTCCCCCTCCCCACGCTGTAAAACCCATACACAGAAAACGTATTTATGTGAAATGCTTGAGTAGAACGGTTGACCATTGCAATTTATGGATTACAGGCGCGGAAGGCCAGGGTCGCGTCGAGGCTGGTCGAGGTGCGGCGAGATCAGCCGAAGCATGTCGAGGCGAGTCGAGTTGGTCGCGCGACGAGCCGAGACTGTCCGAGGTGATTCAAGACAAGCCGAGATGAGCTAAGACGAGGGGACCCGGGGAGATCGGGAGACCCGGGTGACTTGGGGGACCTTCCGGGATTTGTTGCGCTCTTTTGGGACCCGAGACTCTTCTGCCACCCCCACTCCAACCCCAAAATGTTTGAGTGAGAAAAAAAAATATATCGCAGAGACCTACTCTGTATCTGCGTTGAACCTGCTTTGAATCTACGGTAAGCCTACTTTGTAACTAGATTAACCCACTCTGTAACTATTGTGAACCTACTCTGTAACTATTATAAACCTACTCTGTAACTACTGTAAACCTACTCTGTAACTATTGTAAACCTACTCTGTAACTATTGTAAACCTACTCTGTAACTATTGTAAACCTACTCTGTAACTATTGTAAACCAACTCTGTAATTTTTGTAAGCCTACTCGGTAACTATTGTAAACCTAATCTGTAACTATTGTAAACCTTCTCTGTAACTATTGTAAACCAACTCTGTAATTTTTGTAAACCTACTCGGTAACTATTGTAAACCTAATCTGTAACTATTGTAAACCTAATCTGTAACTATTGTAAACCTTATCAGTAACTATTGTAAACCTAATCTGTAACTACGGTAAACCTACTCCAACTGCGGCAAACCTACTTTGTAACAATGGTAAACCTACTCAGTAACTACGGTAAACCTACTCAGTAACTACGGTAAACCTACTCTGAATATACGCTGCACCTACTCTGACACTCTTCAATTGCCCTACGGGGGAGTCTGCATTAACTTCGCGTTGGGACTCCGGTGGAAAATGGAAGCAACTACTACTACTTCTACTACATAATACTTTATTTTAGTATTTTATTAGTTCATATTTCGTAGGCTCTATTTTTTTCCTCTGCCCTTTTTTCATATTGAAATTTTGCATTTGTTATTATTATATATATCGAGGTTGGTTGAGCCAAGGTGACCCAGGGAAGGGGGGTACTCGTAGGACCCGGGAGACTTGGAAGACCAGGAGGATTTGGAGGGACCCACTTGGACCCTTCTGAGGCCCTTAGGGACACCCTTGAGACCCTTCGGGACCCTCTTGAGAAACTGTAGGACCCACTTGAGGCCCCTCTGAATCCTGGAACCTCGGTTCCCTCCTCCCAAATCTACGTTAAGCCTACTCAGTACCTACGTTAAACCTACTCTGAATCTACGTTTAACCTACTCTGAATCTACGTTGAGCCTTCTCTGAATCTACGTTGAACCTACTCTGAATCCACGTTAAACCTACTCTGAATCTACGTTAAACCTACTACTACTCTAGTTTGAACAGTGGAACATGGAAGCAACTACTACTACTACTCTACGTTAAACCTATTCGGTATCTACTACTACCTATTCTGTATCTACGTTGAACCTACTCTGTATCTACGTTGAACCTGCTTTGTATCTACGGTAAATCAACTCTGTAACTACGGTAAACCTACTCAGTAACTTCGAAAAACTTTCTCTGTCACTGGTAAACCCACTCTGAATCTACGCTGCACCTACTCTGCCACTCTTCAATTGCCCTATGGGGGAGTCTGCATTAACTTCGCGTTGGGACTCCGGTGGAACATGGAAGCAACAACTGATACTAATGGACCAAAAAGAAATAACAATCACATAAAACGATCGCAGAGTTACACGGGAACAAGCTATCCAAATCTGGAAAGACAAAAACCCAAACCATCTCAATTATGCCAAAGCTGTCACATCGACAAGTCAACCAACAACCAAAGCTCCCCCGACGACATCCACACATCATCAGAACAATATCGTAACAAGACTACAACACTTCTACCTGGCTGCAGTGCTTCCTCACCCAGCCCAGCGACCGGCTCCGCACAAGAGACGCACAGTTCTAGAAATGATTTATGCAAAGACCTGGAGGACGACGAGATGGATGCATCTCCCGCAGTCGACCACACAGCTAGACTCACTACTATAAAATCGAAAAAGCAAAGAGATGAGGAAACCTCCGATATCCAGGCACCACTAAGCAATAAGATCAGTAACAACACCCAAATAACGGCCCGCCAGGACCAAAACCCAGAACGACCTCCACCCGTCTCAAATGTGGTTCCATTCGTGGAAAACCATTGCGAGGGACAAAATGCCCCGCTAACAAACCCGACTCACGAACACACCATCAGCGAGAACGATCACGGCCTGGCTGACAGCTCTTTTCTAGAAGAGCTCATACGCGAGACCTCCGCACAACCAGACATATTGCGTAGCCCAAATACCTCTCACTACACGCAATCATCCACACAGATAGAAAAGGCTACCATAGAAGAAGAGCGCACTCGCTCACAAAGCAAACACAGAGAGCACACACCCTCGTCGCCCCACAAGAGCATTCGCAGCCACGACCGCAGCAGCCACAGCAACCACAGCAGACCACCTTCCACCGAAGGCAGACACTCCCGTGAACACTTCCAACCCGAAACCCCTGGGCAAACTCAAAAACACGCGCACCACAAAAGCTCCAGCAAATCACGCGACCACTCAAGATCATCAAGGTAAGAGTGCGAACAGCCTTCAAAATGACCACCAAAATACTCCAGTAGAACTGCCAGGGACTCGAAAACACGAAAGACGAATTACTATCCCTAATCGCCACCCATAAACCTTTGGTGATTGGCCTCCATGAGATTAAACTCCGAGGGACGGCCACCCTCAGAATCCCCCAATATATCATACACCTCCACGAAGGCCACACCAACCTGACTGCTCACGGCGGAGTGGCACTAATGATTCACTAAAATGTACCTCACCTTTGTCTTCCCCTGAGCACAGAACTCCAAGCTATCACCGTAAAGATATGAGTCTCAAGGCCAATAACAGTGGTATCCATCTACTCATCAAGAAGCCATGACCTCTCGGAAGCACTAATGACCGAATTGCTAAACCGACTGCCCTCACCACTGCTCCTCCTTGCAGACTTCAACAGCTACCATGAAACATGGGGATGCATGAAAACAGACCCCAGGGTAGTGATAATAGCTAACACCATATACACTCACAGCCTGGTTCTTCTCAACGACGGACAACTCACCCGAATCACCCCTGAAAGTGAAACTGCCACTCTGGCACCCCAACTCGTTTGGGGAGTTCTGCCTTCAACACACGACAGCGATCATAACCCAGTCATCATAGTGCTTCTCACCAACCAACCAAGAAACCCTGTCCCTCAAGAACTTCGATTCAACTACCGGAAAGCCAGCTGGATGGAATACTCTGCGCACATCGCGTGGAGTGATATGGACAACATCCCCTAAACCACGTCGGAACACGAAATCGTCGCCCAACTATACGAAAAGTTTCAAGCCGCAGTCGAGGCAAGCATTCCCCAATATACCCCTTCAACCTTCTTTCCGAAACCATAGTGGTGCCGAGAGGTGCAAAAAGCAAGAGATTAGCGAGAAAAGCTATACCATGCCTACCGACGCGCACGGTCCCCCAGGAACAGAGTAGCTTGGAAAAGGGCATCTGCTGTATATCGAAAGCTACTAATGGAGAAGAAACGTGAAAGCTTGGCCCAATTAGTCAATACTAGTAATCGAAACACTCCCCTCTCTCAGGTGTGGGAAAAAAATCGATGTATTCAAGGAAAACCCGAACGACCTATTAACATCCTTCCTGACGGAGGCAGAACTTATTCTTCCCACGCGGAAATCGCAAATAAACTAGCTCAGTCGTTGAGCCAGATTTCGCAATCAACAAACTACACGGCTGCTTTCCAACGGGAGAAAAACTTGCGAGAAAGCGAACATCTTGACTTTACTTCTAGAAACGAAGAGTCGTAGAAATATACCTTTCTCACTCCACGAACTGCAGAGCGCTCTTGACCATGCACGTGGAACTTCACCTGGCCAGACCGGGTACACATCAACATGATTAAAAATCTCCCAGATGGCGCCTGTGACCGCTTATCAAAAGTGTTCTACACTCTGTACTCAAACTCATTTTTTCCCAATCAATGACGGTAATCTACAAATATCCCAATACCCAAACCCGGGAAATTCCACGGCGACCCACATTACTACCGCCTCATCGCTCTTACCAGCGTTCTCAGCAGGACCATGGAAAAAATGATAAATACGCGCCTCGTCGACTACCTTGATATGCATGCAGGCCTGAACAGCATCCAGTGTGACAGCCGCAAGTGCCAATCTACGACGGACCACCTTGTAGGACTGGAATCTAACATTAGACAGGCATTTGTCAGTAGAGAACACGTGGTTTACAATGTTTTTGACGTGGAAAACGCATACGATACTACCTGGAAATATGGCATCATGAAGGATCTCCACAGCAAAGAGCTGAGAGGCCACTTACCACGTTATATCCACCAATTCCTGCAAAATCTCATCTTGAGGGTTAAGGTCGGCGACACCTTATCACCATCCTATCCGCAAGAAATGGCGTCCCTCAAGGAAGCGTCCTCAGTGTCACTCTTTTTATGCTCAAGATCGACCAGATAGCAGACATTCTCACGCGCGACGAAAGATTTGCTTTCATCACTATACGTGGACGACTTACAAATAAGCTACAGGCACCCTAGCCTCCTACCAATTCAACAGTAACTCCAAAAATGTCTAAACCTAGTCGGAAACTGGGCCTCCCTAAACGGATTCAGATTCTTGCCCCCCAAAACTATAAGCATGCACTTTACTCTCGTGCTCGGCCTACAACTGAAACCTGCCCTAAAGTAAACAACACTCCGCTAGTATACGAGGAATCAATAAAATTCCTCGGTCTTGTGTGGGATCCTAAACTCACATGGCGACCTCATATTGCAGCCCTGGAGACTCGCTGCAAAATAGTAACCGGACTTATCCGCTCTATCATCCCTGAAATTCGGAGCCTATATGGACACCGGCATTTCGTTATTCAGGACATTAATACGCTCGCGCATTGCCTATAGAGCAATTGTTTACGGGTCAGCAGCCAAAACCCTCTGTTGGAAATGAGGCTCAAATAAAATAAAATCAAAGCATCCAAAAACATCCTTGAACCTCTCTGCATCATAGTAAATAACGCCCTGGATATCACAACCGGTGTTTTCCGTTCCACACCCATCGAATCCCGGAACGTGCTTTCTAACGAGTTTCCTCTTCCGCTCCGGAGAGACAAACTCTCACTACAGTAATATTTCAAGGCAAGGTGCTACATCAATAGCCCAGCATTCAATGACGTCGCCAACATTCTTGATAAACGCCTCTTTGCGGCTAAGAAGAACATATGCCCACCCCTATCTCTACGCGTGGATAACTTACTGAACTCGCTGAACATCAGACGCAAAACAATCAAATTTTCATTCTCCTATCGTATTCTTCAAATCAACACACCAACGTGGATGGTCAGCCCACCATTGGTCAACCTAGAAGTGCAGGCGTTCCTCAAAGCAACAACCCCAATCAACACGTACCGGCGAGAATTCTCGCTACTACTCGATGAACAGTACTCTGAGACCGCCCTACGGGGGAGTCTGCATAAACTTCGCGTTGGGACTCCGGTGGAACATGGAAGCAAATACAAATACAAACAGTACTCTGAGCGCCGCCATGTATACTTCGACGGCTTCAAACCGCAGATGAAGTGGGAGCCGCCGCTGTGTGCGGGAACATCCCACTCTCAGCCTTCCTCCCACAAGAGGCCTCCGTGTTCTCTGCGGAGCTCCACGCACTCGAACTAGCCATATCTATTGCCAAAACAGATCACTCCCTCAGATACGTCATATTCTCAGACAGTCGGAGTGTCCTCACCCAGCTTAAAACGGTGCACTTCAAACATCCCGAATACGTTAAATGCAGAACGATCTCTTTGTGATGTCTGAGACGGGTCAGGCAGTTGAATTCTGCTAAATCCCCAGACACGCGGTAATCAGAGGAAACTCACTTGCGGACTCGCTAACTGAACTGGCATCAACTCACCATGAACAATTTTTCGCAATACATTACCGGGACTGGTTCCCTATTATCAACTCCCATATAACATCCCGATGGGATGAAATGTGGCAGCAGAGTGGACAAAAAATGATTTCAGTCAAACCCTCAGTCGGAGAATGAGAAACAAAGTTCATCTACAGGAAAGACCAAGTGTTCATCAACCACTTGTGCACGGGACACACGTGGATAACTCGCAACCACTTGATGGATGTCGGCATAGGACCAAACGCGCCACCTTGCCCCTGTTGCCACCATGTGGCTATCAGCGTGAAACACTTTCTGATGGATTGCAACGCACTCGCGGCAGCCCGGCGAGCGTTCGTAAATCCCCCATGCAACCTATAAAAGCCTACTCACGGACCCAACCTACCGTGAAAAGCTTATTGCTTTCGGAAAGCACACCGGGCTATACGAAGCTGTCTAAATCCCAAACACCTGTGCAAGTGAGGTGGTCTCTCCACCCCATTACGGACAGAGATGACAATACATTTACGAAGATACGCGTTAACTCTTCACTCTCTTGTACGCGTTAGTGTGCGAGCGTACCACGGTTGGGATATGTTCTGACTTTATCTTGACAATACTAATATTTTCGCACGCAAGGCCGTGCGAACTTACCTGAATCAATAACGGTCGCCTCCTACGAGGGAGCCTATTATGACTCACGATGAGGCTCAAATCCAATCAAATCACGTTGAGGCTCTGGTGGAAATGAGGCTCAAATCAAATCACGCATTGACTATGAAGCAATTGTTGACGATCACAGCCAAAACCACCCTTGAACCTTCTCCACCATAGTAAATAACGCCCTGCGTATCCCAACCGATGCGTTACACACCCATCGAATCCCTGAACGTGCTTGCTAACGAGCTTCCTCTTCCGCTTCGGCGAGATAAATTCTCAACTCACTACAGTACTATTCTAAGACAAGGAGCTACAATAATAGCTCAGCACTCGGTGACGTAACCAACAGTTTTGATAAACGCCTCTTTGCGGCTAAGAAGAACATATGCGCACCCTCTCTGGTGGAAATGAGGCCCAAATCAATCAATCAATCAATCAATATGCGCACCCTTTTCTATACGCGTGGACATTTTATTGACCTCGCTGAACATCTGTAACAAAGCCATCAAGCCTTCATTCTTCTATCGAATTCTTCAAATCTACACACCACGTGGATGATCAGCCCACCACTGGTCAACCTAAATTTGCAGATGTACCCCAAAGCAACAACCCCAACCAACACGTTCCGCCGATATTCTCATGACTACTCGATGAACAGTACTCTGAGCACCGCCATATATACAATGACGGCTCGAAAACACCGGACGGAGTGGGAGCCGCCGTCGCAGGCGAGGGGACCTCTTATTCAGCCACCCTAACCCACGAGGCCTCTGTATCTTCTGCAGAGCTACACGCACTCGAACTGGCCATCTCCATTACAAAAAGCGACCGCCACCCTAAAAGTGTTAAATTTTCAGATAGTCTATGTGTTCTCACCCAGCTGAAAATTCTGCACTTCGATCACCCTGCCCTTAGAAAAATGCAACACGACCTATTCGCAATGTCCGAGGCGAGCCAGGCGGTTGAGTTCTGCAGGATCCCTGGACACGCGGGAATAAGAGGAAACGAACGCGCAGATTCCCTCGCTAAACTGATGTCTACCCAGCAGGAACAATTCATTTATATACATTACCGAGACTGGTTCCCAGTCATCAACTCACGCATAACATCACTATGGAATTACTCTAGGCAACAAAGTGGACAAAAGATGCTTGCAGTTAAATCATCCGTGTTAGAGTGGGACACCAGGTTTTCTAATAGGAGAGACAAAGTGTTCAACAACCGTCTATGCACAGGACACGTGGATAACTCACAACCACTTAATGGACGTAGACATGGGACCGAACGCACCACCATGCCCCTGTTGCCACCAAGTGGCAATCAGCGTGAAACACATACTAGTAGATTGTGATGCACTCGCAGGAGCCCGACGAGCCTTTTTGAGCCCCCCGTGCAACCTGCAACGCCTGCTCACAGAAACGGAACACCGGAAAAAAACTGATCGCTCTCGGAAAACACACAGGCCTCTACGAGGTAGTGTAGAAGTAGCGAGGTCTGAATCATCTCCGATCACCAACTTTCTGTCCTCCCTGGCACTAATTGAAAACTTTTATTAACTTCGTGCACGAAGTTGTGCAAAATCAACGGACAGTCGTGCCACGAGAAGAAGCCCTCTGTGACTACACGTTGGAGTTCCGGCGTAGAACGGAGGGAACCGCTACCACTCCTCTACGTAAAACTTATAGCGTCTGCAATGAACCTGCTCTGCATATTTGTTATAGGTTAAACTCACTTCGTATCCGTTGTTTAGTACGATTTGTATTTCCTAGGCCTACTCTGTACCCTGGTTAGACTTACTCTGTTAATGAGTTGGATCTAATTTTTATCTGCCAAATCATCTTTGTAGTTTCGTCAAACTTACTTTGAGGCCTACTCTGTAACCGCGTTAGTTACTCTTTTAAAATTGTTAACTTTAATTTACATCAGTAAAATGTTCTTTGCAGTCGCATCAAATTTGCTTGTTGCCCATGTCTAATTTTCTTTATGTTACTCTGTTAGACCAACTCCAACTATGTTTAAACCCTCTGTGACTGCGTTTAAACTGCTCCGAATCTAAGTTTAACTTACTCTTAATCTACGCTGTACCCACTTCACCACTCTTCGACCGCCCTAAGGGGGAGTCTGCATTAACTTCGCGTTGGGACTCCGGTGGAACATGGAAGCAAATAT
>SDVV010033722.1:0-11264 GCA_016164225.1 Gammarus roeselii
AAAAAAAAAAAAAAAAAATGTGAATTCATAATCGAAACTAATTGAAATTAAAAAAGCAACAAAAAATTGTGCAAAACAAGTTAATAAAAACAAAAATCGTCTGAATAAACAAAAATTATATATATAGAATTAAGATTAATTTCAAGAATAAATTTAAGGATTAAGTTAGTGTATATATTTGTATATACAATAGAATTAAATGTAAAGAAGGCCCCACCTTCATTTCCCAGAACCCCGGGTAGAAACCGAGGATCAAACAATGGGCAAGACCATGCACTGTCGGAGTGGGGCTGAAGTCATCTCCAGAGTGTCGCACTTAATCAGTCCGCAAGAAAAGAAAGACGAACCCCTCAGAAGTTCCTCATCGACAGGAGACCTGACTCTGGTCGTTTTCGACGGCACAAATGAACGCGTCTCGAAGCTCGCGGATACAGAATACACTGGGCTAGATATGCAAAGTGATGGGCCTCCCGAGCTAGAGACTGATAACTGCTCGGCGCCCTCCAGTGAAGTCGGCGAACGCCTCACTAAAGTCGAGAACCTTTGTGCAACTATGAATACCCGACTGGATGAGCTGATGAAGAGGATAGAGGGCAGGGAACCCGTAACCTGTTCATGTGCTTCCGCTTCTGACCTCTCCGATAACATCGCTCTCTTCCCAGCCGAAACTCGTAACGCCTGAACACCAAAAAACACAAACATTAGACAATATGCACAATTTGATGACCACAACCTATTCAGCAACGAACCTAAGTTCCCCGAACACTTGAAAATGACATTTGATGTCAATGACAGACCGGATATTTGCCTGTATAAACTACGAAAAGAACTGGGCTCCATGACTGGCCGTCCAATTCTAAACATCATAGCCAGCGGTGACGATAGCCTCACCGATAAAGTGGACACAAACTTCAAAGTGACACTATACTCTCCATAAGCAGAATATGCAAAAAAAAAAACTTTGCAAAATCATACCACACCCAACTTTCTCCATGAGTTCATACCTGATTTACATCGAGGGCCTCCCTAGTGATTCGCGCCCTACGGTGGAGCCTATTATGACTCACGTTGAGGCTCTGGTGGAAATGAGGCCCAAATCAAATCAAATCCCTAGTGATGAAGCCGACGAATTCATCATCGGACTCGTCCAATTCGAGGAATGTATTGTTGAAACGAAAATCGCACCAAAAATCATATCAAGAAGAAACGCCACAACGGCTCTTCTGTTTGAATTCAGTTACCCCACTCCACCTAACTGCATAGACATACCTTTCTTTGCCGCCAAAACAAAGGTTACACCCTTCGAAAGACGTCTGATACGATGCTATAAATGCCAGAAATACGGACACACGAGCCAAAATTGTAAGGGTAAAAAGAGATGCTCACACAGCTCCTAGGACTACCACGATATGCGAGAAGATCCCTTGTCGTGCCCATCCGAAGAACCCCACTGCTTCTACTGCAAAGTAAACGGCCACCTTACGGGACACAAAGACTGCCTCCGTAAGGGAAAGAAGTATCTGGCCCACGTCGTAAAATATCGAGCAAAGTAACTGTATACAAAGGATTAACAAAATAGACAAACACAAAGTAACCGTCGAAATACATCCGTTCTTCAATGCTTCAAGACGAATTATATACACCCCCAAAACTGACATGAGGGCTTTTGCAGAAGGTTTAGCTAAGGATTATAGAGTCGCCAACGTTTCCCTGGCAGAATTAATCAAACCACGAAACATCCACACCACCACATACCAAATCACTTTTCCAGGACGTGACACACCGGAATTCAAATCAATCCCGGGCGAACAGGGAAAAACAAAAACACACCCAGTGGCGACATGACCTGCAATGTGCAAAAAATGCCTGGAACACGGCCACGTCATCATATACTGCCAGCCATACATACCCCAACGCTGTAAGAGTTGCGCCGGCGAGCATGACCGAAAGGACTGCACAGCCCGCCAACCTAAATGCTACCACTGCTCATGCCTCCATGAGGCAGGCGACCGCGACTGCCCAAAACAGATGGACCAAAAAGCAATGACAATCATTCAAAATGACCGCAGAGTCACAAGAAAACAAGCCAACCAGATCTCCTACGACGTAAACCCAAACTGCCGTAATTTAAATTACGCCATAAGCAGTTAAATCCACAACTTAGTCTACGTCATCAGACAATACTTGCGTACAGTTAACACAAACTATTACCTTGACCCCCTCACCCCTCTCCGGTACTAACAATACCACAAAGAGCCCAGCGACCGCCCTCGTAATAGAGACGGGCACCCCAAGCAATGAATCCACCAGTGCCCAGGAAAGCACTGCGATGGATGCTGCCTCGGTCGATTACGAAGAGAGGTCCAATAACCCGAAAAGCAAAACGCCAAGAGACGAAGAGTCCTCCGACGACGACCGCGGGGGACGCGACACCCTCTCGCCACGAAGCGAAAAGATTAACAACACCCCACAAACCACAGCCCGCCTCTATCAGAGCGTTGAACGAATTTTGACCGTCTTAACTGCAACCGCACCTAGCGGAAACCAAAGTGAGGTAGTAGTAGTTGTTGCTTCATATTTCCACCGGAGTTCCAACTCGAAGTTAATGTAGTTTCCCCCGCAAGGCAACTGAAGAGTGGCGAAGAAGATGCAGCGTAGATTACGAACAGGTTCAACGCAGACTCCGAGTAGCTCTGTAGAGGTCCTTAATTGACCCTACATTATCCTAATAACACTAAACACATTATACGTTCATCACAAGCACCTATTACTATTAAGCAATCGCATCTTTTGATCTCATTGTTGCATCTCTCTGTAGGCAGCTACAACATTTCCGTTCAGCTAGTACAAACTGCTTCCAACCATGATGACAGTGCAACAAATATTTATTTTGGTTAAATAAATATGTATACCCACGCACAAAAAGCCATGGAACATGCATCAGAGGGAATAAATGATTCAGAGAAATACCATGACACAAATCTGGCAACAACGCCTTCCGGGCAAAAAGCTGAGCGGGGTTTTCTAGACTTTTCATAGACAGGGACAGGAACATAATTCTCGTGGCAGTTAGTTTATTATATACTTCCATCCATACACGGGAAGACACCAGCCGACTAAATATTCTCTGTTGCAGGATATACGTATAGATAGTGTGTACCTAGATTTACTTTGGCCAGTGCAATGTGATACAAAAGCTTTCCTGTGTTTTTGCCCCACAGAAGACAGGTTAGAATAACATTGTTTAATATGTGCTATCCCCAGTGTAGAGCAGACTAATAAATACAGTTGCAGATTTCTGCAGCAAAACACTATTGTGAATACCTGGATGCAAGATTTCAATTGTATTCAAAGGTATAGCAGCTAGCTATGGGGAATTCCTTTGCCAAATGCCATAACAAGATTGTCAATTATGCTAACATGAAAGCAATCTTTAGATCTGAGTAGCACCCTACCTTGATCCATGCCTATTTATAGATATATATAGCTATATAGTGCCTATATAGTGTAAATAACATTTTTTAAATGGTGACATCTCTTGCAACTATAATACATCCAGAATGAATATTCTGAGACATGACTATAATATCAAGGCCAGGAAGATTCATGCATTATGGAGCTTCAGACTTCCATTTTTTTTCCTGGTAGCTACACCCTTAGTGGTATGATATTTCTTTCTTGGATTCCAATTTGTTTTATTACATGCACCCAATCTGTCTGCCTGTATGGGGCAGGCAGAACGATATGTGATTATCTTCCATGTGACACCCTTTTTTTAGCCAAGAATATTTTATGTGCAGCCTTTCAGCCTGCTGCAACCAAGGACACAAGGGGACACTATCTCCATAGTACGTGAACCTCATCAGGTGAGAAGAAAACCGAATTCTCGACTCGATCTCAAAAATTCAAAAATAAAGGTCCCCAAAGATAACCGGAATTTAACAACGCCACCAAGATTTTCTTGCCGGCTTCCCCATCTCCCTTCTTTTCCCCTTCTACATATATTACCTTGGATATCTTCATTCCGTTAAGTTGGGATCAATACCAAAGATTTTACTTGCCTTCGTCTTGTCTTTGTCCTTGTGTCTGTTTTTAGGTGCTTGCCCATAATACTCAACCTCATTTGTAAAAAAATGATAGCATAACTTGAAGTCAGATTGTGCCTTGAAAGTGAAAGCACCGTGTTCACTTGAATTATTATCGCTCACAGAAGCTCATTACTATTAACAACTTGGTTTGTCATTGGGGTTTGTCCATAATCAATAAATAAATTACCAGCTTCACCAAACTGGTGACCTGCACCAATAACAGACCAAGGTCGACAGACAGGCAGACTGGGTGTTGGTAGTGAAACTGCATGAGGGAAAAATCATAGACACCAATAGGACTTGAGGTAGAAAAGCAGTCATAGATTTAGAAAAAAAATGTCATTGACACCAACTACTGCAGAGTATGGTGCTAATTTTAATAATTAACTGGGCAACTAATCAAATTTGTTTTGTGTTTAAAAAAATTGGCACTTTCTTGTGTATGAAACAAACTGGCACGCAGGAAAAATATGTAACATCACAATTCTGTGTTTTTGATACAATTCTTGTACCAACTTGGTGTCAGCAGATTCCAAGCCACTGCGCAAGTGACCTGCTGGTGTATTCACAAGACACACCAAAGCAAATTGGATACCCATTTAAATTCCCAATTTTTTTGACAACCTTGGTGTTAAAAGCTCGTGCTCAACAACAAATGGTACAACCTCGTCACGCCTCAGTGAAGTGCTCGAAGAACTTTCAGGAATTGCAATCCCACAGCACACATAGGAATTAAATTTATCTCAATCTCTCAACAAAAACAATTTGAATTCCACACCTTGGTACACATTCCACATTGACAACAGATATTACAATTCGAAATAATGATTTCCAGCCGGTCACCAGAATCACAACTTGAAAACCAGATCATCGCCGACCAAGTTCACACAATCAACATGGTGGAGGACGGGAACCCTGATGACAACCTTATTGTAGGAAATCCATTAACTTCCAACAGCATAACTGCAAACAAGGACTTTAATGTCACACCATACATGCATGAAGCATCAACTTTCTGATTCTACTTGCTAGAAACCGACTTCAAAGCACATACAATCACAGAAGGCCAAACCAAAGTCCGGTTGACGCTCAAAGCCCTACCACCACAATTACGATTATCACTTCAAGACATAGTCATGACTAAAGGAGACGACCGCTACCCAAAAATTTAAGTCAAAATTACTTCCTTAAACACACTACCGGAGTCAGCTCGCATAAGACAAATTCTGGACAAAGAACAATGAGGAACACGCACGATGGCACAGTTCCTGGCCCATCTTCGACATCTTCTTGGTAGTGACTCGGAATCCGTTGCACACCACAACAGCCCGTTCTTGAAAGAAATGCTGATGAGGGAAATACCGACCAACATCAAATATGCACAATTGGTCAACAATAAGACAACCCTAACTGACATTGTGGAGGCAACAGATAAAATACTAACTGAATACCCAGAGTCAAACATTCCAGTAAACAACCTCAGCAGTGTTCAGCCAACATCCACACCACAGCCACAACACAGCTATGCACAGCGACACCACTCTAACCATCAATGCTCTGACCTCACGAATGTCAGAAATGGATTTCAAAAGTAGAGCACTCTCACAGGAAAAAAACATCTTCTGAAAAGAATTGACCACCTGGAGAGAACAATCCACAATCTGGAAGACCAAATTAATAAAGAACAACAATCATTCCTCACCAGACTGCAAAAGCTGGAACAACGACCACATTACAACAACCATGGAAACAGAGGAAAACTGAACGCGTTGTCATTTCCACAGGCGCTTTGGCACAAATGCTCGCAAATGCACAATACCATGTGACATGAGCAACTTTTTCAACAACCAGGAAGGAAACTGACATCCCGTGATGACAACACGAGCACCGTCACGGTAATAACCCTCATGAAGACTCGTCTCCTAACCATAACTGACAGAAAAAGCATGCTCACCTTCTTAATAGACACAGGAGCTGCTGTCTCTGTCATTCCACCTCAAGCAACCGACCTTAGAAATGAGGAAGTTGGCAGCCTTCGCGCTGCCAATGGTTCCCGCATACCCATCCATGGTGAGCGGCTGATGACCCTCAACGTTGGCTTGCGAAAGGATATAACTTGGCCATTCATCATAACCCAGGTTGACCAACCAATTATCGGTGCTGATTTGCTTGCCCACCACAAGCTTGTGGTAGACCTACATAACAGGCGGCTCATAGACACCTCCGCGAGCAAGACTGCCTCCTCAGGTCTGGCTTTAGCCGGTGCAACACTGAACACCCTAGGAGACGACCCAGACTGCTATAGACAATTATTACAGAAACATAAAACTATCACAATGCCTAACACTGCATTGACAAAACCTAAGCATGATGTGAGACACATCATCACAACAACGGGACAACCAGTATTCGTGCGCCCCAGGCCACTTAATCCTAAAGTCGCAGACTCGGCAAAAGAAGCCATAAAAGGAATGCTGCAGGATGGGATCATCCGACCCAGTAAAAGCCCTTGGGCCTCACCATTACATGTGGTACCCAAGAAGGTTGGCTGGAGATTGTGCGGAGACTACAGAAGTGTTAATTTCTAGACAGTACGCGATAGCTACCCCCTAAAACACCTGCAAGACTTTTCAGCCCAACTGGCAGGAAAAAACATCTTCTCAAAGGTTGACCTTGCCAGTGCCTACTTCCAAATCCCCATGGACGAGGAAAGCATCCCCAAAACGGCTATCAACCGCACCTTTTGGATCTTTTGAGTTCACGCGCATGCCCTATGGCCTCAGCGGTGCAGCTCAAACCTTTCAACAATTTCTTGACACAGTCCTTCGTGACATATTCGTCGCAGGACGCTCAGGCACGAACTCCAATCACGTTGACGACATACTAGTTGCCAGCTCAAATGTGACTGAACATCTCCAGTACCTTGAAGAACTTTTCACCAGACTAGCAGCTCATGGACTAGTCATTCACCCGCTCAAAAGTGAACTTGGACGCCCCGAAGTGGACTTTCTTGGACACAGAATAACCTCACAGAGAATTCTGCCGTTGCCCGAGAAGGTCAAGGCTATCAACGATTTTGAGAAGCCCGTGTTCATCAGGACGCTCCGAACATTCTGTGGGATGATACAATTTTTACAACAGATTCTTGCATAACATTGCCTAAGTCATGGCACCATTCAACAAACTTCTTTCGGGGAAACCCAGGAAGAATGACAAAATTGCGTGGAACCCAGAAGCAGAGCAGGCATTTGAAGATGCAAAAGCAGCACTAGCTCAAGCAACAATGCTTCATCACCCATTGCCTGATGCACCAACTGCAATTGCAGTAGAGGCTTCCCACACCACAGTGGGAGCGGTGCTACAGCAGCTCCGTGACAATGAATGGAGACCGCTTGCTTTCTTCAGCAAGAAACTACAGCCAAGAGAAAGGAAATACTCCACCTTTGGTCGAGAATTGCTCGCAGCTTATCTATCAGTGAAGCCCTTCCGCTACTTCATCGTAGGCATAGACTTTGCCATCATCACCGATCATAAACCATTGGTTGGTGCACTTCACAAACGACAGGAACGAGACATCCCTCGGTAGAGCCGCCAACTCTCCTACATCAGTCAGTTCACAACTGATATCCGGCACATTGCTGGAGAAAAGAATCAAGTTGCAGACGCCTTGTCACGATGTCATGATCAAGAGGAACCAGTCACGCAACTGCTTCCTGAACCAAACGATGAGGATTGTGATTACCTTCTTACAGCAATATTCACGGACATTGATGAAGAACGACTTCGCACGGAACAACTTCAAGACCAAGAGTTGAAAGCACTATTCAGAGACGAGGATTCAACCTCCCGCCTACAACAAGTTGATGGAATTTACATGCACATACATGACAAAGTGTGCCGACCTTACATTCCACAGACAATGTGCAAGGAATTCTTCCACAAGGTGCACAACATCGCCAATCCTGGGAAGCGTGCAACAGTTCAGCAACTTTCCACGCGTTATGTGAGGCCAGCCATGAGAAAAGACATCCGACAATGGTGTGAGCAGTGCACAAACTGTCAAAAAGGCAAAATAAGTCGTCACAACTTTGTTCCATCACAAACCATTCCACCAGAAGGAGGAAAGTTTGCGCAGGTACATCTCGATCTCGTGGGAGCCTTACATCACAATGAGGGGTACGAATACCTACTCACCATGATCGACAGACATACCCGCTGGCCTGAAATCTGTCACATCAAAGATGCACGAGCAGAAACAGTCAGCAAAGCTTCCCTTGCCACTTGGATCTCACGCTATGGTTGCCCCATCAGCATCACCACAGACCGCGGTCCTCAGTTTGAATCAGCATTATGGACCAATCTCATGGAAACCCTTGGTTCGGTGCGAATCAGGACCACCTCCTACAATCCTCAGGCCAATGGCCTCATCGAACGACTCCACCGCCGAGTCGAGGATGCATTGAAAACACAGGCAGATCCTCACCACTGGGTGGAAATACTTCCACTCATTCTCCTAAGCACGCGAACCGCAGTAAAAGAGGACATCGGCAACACAGCCGCAGAACTCATGTTTGGAGTGAATTTGCGACTTCCATGCGACCTGTTGGTCAGAAACCGCAATCCTGCACTGACCGACATCACCGAGTACAAACAGAGACTCCAAAGCTTCATGAACGAAGTTGGTCCGGCACAGTCCCGACCAATTCAACCAGTAGAGGGGCACCTCGACCCCAAACTCAAAACAGCGACGCACGTCTTTGTCCGCACCGACAGAGTACGGCGCCTGCACGAAGCACCCTACGAAGGACCGTTTGAGGTAGTTCAACGAACACCGACACCCTTCACCATCAAGCGAAGAGGCAAAACCGACAATGTCCATGTCTCTCGTTTGAAAGTGGCCCATGGCATAGACGACGTTTTCCCCGAAAGACATTCACATGTCAGGATGAAAATCGGAAACGTTCCGTCAACCACACAAGGCCCAGACCGAGTTCCCACACCAGGCGCAGCACGTCCATAAGACCGGCACGCGCCACGAACCCAGACTACCAGACAACCAGCAAATTTACCACCGCAAGCCCACACAGGACGGCGAGTACAAATAAACCCACAACCTCAAGTCAGGTTGTTCACTCAAACCACCAGGTCTGGCAGAACAGTAAGAGCACCAAACCGCCTCAACATGTAGCTAACGCTGCGAATTTGGACGTGAGTCAAGCAGGGGAAAAAACAATACTGCATCCCTGGCTGCAGTCTGAATGGGGAGTGATGTAAAGGTCCTTAATTGACCCTACATTATCCTAATAACACTTAACACATTATACGTGCATCACAATCACCTATTACTATTAATAATAATAATAATAGAATATTTATTGACAACCAACATGGGCATAGTTTTACAATTGAGACATTTTATTTTAGGGTTACAGTGTGAACAAAGTTATAAAATTACCGCACACAACTAAGAACAAGTTACGGCATACAACTATCCTGCCTATGCATATAGTAATTCTCTCCATCGCCTTAACAATGACGAGGCAGCGGGCGCATCACCAGGGCAGATTGCAACGAGGGTTTCATTTGGGGAGTTCATAACTCGAGTCATAATGCTGTGTGCCGCTTTACGGAACAGTACCATGATGTGATCCGATTGATTTTCAGCAAAAACCTGCTCGCTGACGTCGAGCGAGGGACCTTCATCAGCCTTCTAAATGTGTCATTATAACTTACTGTCAATTTCCTCACGCTATATTGAAAGTATTTTCTCCACATTGCATTACCATAAATCGGGTAACAATATGATTTGAAGAGCTGGATTTTAGCTTCCCTTGGTGCAAACGAGAATTTTCGTATCAGCATGTTACCAACTGCATTTTGCCGTCTTGTTTGCTTTGCAACATCCTTGTAATCTGCTGTGATGATGGGCCCTAGATATTGAAATTCCTCCACGTAATCCAGTGCAACACCGCCAAGTTTTATCTCAGTCGATAGTTAGTAACTAGGACCCTTCGGTCTAACTAGCATACATACAGTTTTTGCAGTGTTATATACACTATCATGAGGTTCAGCAAATTTATTACAGATATCAAGAAGCTTTTGCCTTGCTGAGAGAGTCGGTACTAACAGTACCATATCATCTGCATAACTAAGATTGTTAACACAACAGTTGGCGACATGACACCCTTGGTTTTCTCTACTTAGAAGATAATTCAACTCATCAGTGTACACGTTATACAACAGTGGCGATAGCTGACCTCCCTGCCTAATTCCGTTTTTACAATGATAAGTGGCCGATTTCGAACTACCCCATCGCACTAAGAATTCCTGTTCCCTGAACCCAAATACAAGCAAGTGCACAATATGAAGAGGGGCTCTTTTCTCAATTAACTTTCTGAACAAAGTCCAATGGTTTACTCTATCAAAAGCTTTCTTCGCGTCTAAAAAACACAGGAAAACAGGCGAGTCTCTACATCTGTAATAGTCAACAGTTTGTTTCAATGCGAATATCGCCATTTCAGTTCCATGGCCCTCTTTGAATCCAAACTGACTTTTTGCGGTAGACAGAAATGTTTGCAATCCTGCAAGAATAACCTGCTCAAGAACCTTGGAAATTGAGGTGGCGATAGTAATGGGGAGATAATTATTTATATCAGAAGGGTCCTTTGTTTTACATTTCAGAAGAGGAACCACAGTTACATGCATTACCTCTCTTTGTAGCTCCTTGACATGAGTGCAGCCCGAAAGGAAGAGAGCAAGCACTGCAGTCAGTCTGTGGGAAGCATTCATGAACACTTCACTCGATGTGTCGTCATTTCCAACAGCTTTATTATTTTTGAGGCCTCTGACAATGCTCCTAACCTCTGCCACCGAAACCATTTCGTTAACAGCAGGAACATTATCGAAGGCGTTTTGCACCCAACCTCTATTCTCTTCCAAGTCAACAGAATTAGCAATGTGCTGGAAATGCTCCCCCCAGACCCTTGCAATGTTTGCTTCCCCAGTTACGCCCGCCACCGCGAGTGGAAGTGCTTCCTTTTTAGGATTAAGTGACCGAATTTCTTTCCAGAAATCTTTACATTTACCTTCTCGCAATTTTGCTAGAAGAGCCTGCGCACGCAACTGTTGCTCGTTCTCTCTCAAAAACGCGAGTTCTCTACAAAACCGTGACTTTGC
>SDVV010033723.1:0-11264 GCA_016164225.1 Gammarus roeselii
TATATATGAATTACTCTGAATACCAACAATAAACTGTGTCATCTACGATTGCCTTCATTCAGAATAAACTGAATTTGGATTACTCCAAGTACAAACAACAGGATTACAAAATGCCATCACGATTGCCATCCAGCCAAAATATATCTCACTGAACAAATAAATAAAAAGAAATGAAACTGAAGGGGCTGGTTACTTGCATCCAATATATGTCTAGCTGATGCGATGGAAGTTCTTTATTTGTGTATTTTTAATTATAAATACTTTTTCAATCTTGCCAAGTAAATGGATTTCATTTCGACTAGAAATTGGCGATGAAAACTTGACGAGAAAAATATCTACCTGACAAAAAAATATGATTTTACATTCTCTTCTGTACTTCAAATAAAGAAACTCGGGTAGGAATAAGAATAATATCACAAACACTATCTAACTATGACATGGATCTATATACCCGTTTCCTTATATATTAGTGCACTCGCCAGTCTTTTTCCAGTCCCTATAGACACGCCACAGCATTTGCTCTTTGAAAATAAGGTAGTGAATGTCTTTGGGGTATTTGGAATGGCAGACATTATATAATTACTTCGTAGACTAGATGAAGCGGAAATTGAAAAGAGTCAGATCGTGTACCAACTACCCGTGGGTGTAGGAAAGACTATGCCATTTTGGAAAGTAGGTGCATCTCGAACGCACAAATAGGCATAATATTTTCGTGGTGAACTAATTGTAGGGCATGTTATTACCAAACCGCCACTAGACAAGGTTACATTGTGTCCCCATATCTGCTGTATTTATACATAGATGGGGTGGTCAGGGAGGTGAACGCGAGTAGATCCTTTGGAGTTTGAGGACCAAATGAATTGAATTTGAAGATTAAACCGTTGTGATTTGTGTATGATGTTTGAGAAATAGCGATATAAGCAGAATCATTAACCGTCAAAATGGATTCTCCAAAAAGAAAAAGTTCAGTGTTTAGTTCAAGGACTCTCCAGTGGAGGAGACTGGATTAGTGTAAACTGAGGTGAAATCTAATGCGGAAGCAAAGTGTAAAATGTTGAGTGCACTGAAGAGAGTAGTACATTGGGTATGGACGCGAAGGGAGGGTTGTGTAAGAAGGGGTAGCTTTCCCAACTGTGGTCTACGGGCTGAGACGTGGAGGACGAGGGCGGAAGAGAGAAGAAGACGGTTGAATGTTTCCGAGAAGATATGTTTGAGAGCCATGACCGGAGTGCCGCTGATGGAGTGGATCAATGATGACGTTGGTCGAATTAGAAGGAGGAGGATGTGGAATTTAGAGGACAGAGTAGATAGAACAGAGTAGTAGAGAACAGAGTCGAAGGGGTATGATGAGGAATTGGAGGACAGAGTAGATAGGACAGAGTCGTAGAGAACAGAGTAGATAGGACAGAGTCGTAGAGAACAGAGTAAAAGAGGGATGATGAGGAATTTGGAGAACAGAGTAGATTCACGTGGTCTGAATTGGCTTAAGCACATGGTGAGGAAGGACGATTGGTGAAAATGATGAAGGCGGATATGATTGGGGGTGCGCCTAGATGTAGACCGAAGTTTGGGTGATGGATGGCGTGACGCAGGCGTTAGGAAGGAATAACATAAGTGTGGAGGGTCAAGAAAGCGTGCAATGGATATGCGTGATTGGAGAATAGTAGTGAATGGATGAGTTTGACACTGCTCAGTACTGCAGAGAAAGAGTCATCACCCTCCTTTACACATCGAAACCTTTACACACCAAACTCAAGATTTGGTATTTTACCGCCTTACTTTAGAGCAGTGCATGAAATCACATACCCGGCAGAAAGTATTATTATGGGAGTTTCCCAATAAATCAAATAAATATTTCCCATGCATAAATTATTCTAGTGGTGGCATTTGGATCACACCGAACCAGCTGACCTCATACACGGTCCTGTATCTCTGTCTCTAGTCTCATTTAATGCCTCGTATCGCTTACTCAGTCTGTAAGCGTGTCGCAGCGAATGACGAGGCAACCTGCAGTCGTCCTTCTTAAGTTCCAATAGTGTGAGCATCATCTCAGGATGATGCAACTTGCGTGCAAATGAATATGTATGCATCAACATCTGTCTCTGCCGAGAAAAGTGTATCCCATTACAGAGATACATCAGGCTGTATTCCAACCATTGACACACAAATCAGCCTATTGCAGGCATGCACCAGGCAATATTCCAATCATTGACACATTAAAAAGTTTTCCAATAAAACTCATAAGCAGTATTACAAGGTTACTGCATTGATTCCATGGGACACGTGTCATTCATTACAGAGCTGTATAATTGATTGTAAAAACACATTTCACTGTCATCAGAAAATATGTATTAAACGCGTGGTTAGTTTTTTTTGTTGTCTAATAACGTGTTCATCACCAAGCACTGATGCATTCGAAAATAACGAGTGCATCATGATGCAATGATGTACTCGTTAAAAACGTGTTCATCACCATGCACTGATGCATTCGAAAATGACGAGTGCATCATGATGCAATGGTGTACTCGTTAAAAACGTGTTCATCACGATGCACTGATGCACTCTTTAGAAACGTGTTCATCATGGTGCACTGATGCACTCGTTAGTAGCGAGTGATGCAATCTATATTGACGAGTGCAAACAAAGCGCTGGTGCATTTATCACTATCGCATGCATCATGGTGCACTGATGCACGTTCAAATATGAGTTTCCCATATGCATTGATGCACTCATTATTAACGGTTTTGTCATGATTTACTGATGCACACGGAATAACGAGTGATGCACTGGTAAATAACGTGTACATCATGATGTACTGATGCAAACGTTAGTAACGAGTGATGCACGGGTAAATAACGTGTACATCATGATGTATTGATGCACACGTTAGTAACGTGTGATGCACTGGTAAATAACTTGTACATCATGATGTAATGATGAACACGTTAGTAACGAGTGATGCACTGGTAAATAATGTGTACATCATGATGTACTGATGTACACGTTAGTAACGTGTGATGCACTGGTAAATAACGTGTACATCATGATGTACTGATGCACACGTTAGTAACGAGTGATGCACTGGTAAATAACGTGTACATCATGATTCACGGATGCACTCGCTTATATCGAGTTCATCGTGATACACTTTTTAAAACAAGTGCATCATGATGCACTGATGCACTCATTAATATCGAGGGCATCACTCTGAGGCGTTGGGGCATCTGGGTTTGAGACAACTCAGCGAGGTCTCCGTCTCATATAATGACATTATTCTTCTCAGAGCCACTAAACTCATCAGGCTCAAACGTAAACAGTAGCATGCCGGTAAACATTTTCTTACATCTTTCAAAATTTTGAGTCGACTCCTAAGCAACCAATATATGCTGGCTCAGTTTCTGGTATTAATCTAACATATTTTTCGGCCGTTTCAGTTAACTGTAACGTAACCCAGTAGCTGGTCTCCTAACACACTGTAACCCCACCCTCGAAGTGATGTTAAGGCATATGTAACTCCATTTTTTTGACAGTATAATAGTTTAATTTTCGTAATGTCGTTTCTATTTTTATTCGCGTGTAATCATTGGTATTCATCAAATCTAATAGCTCTTTCAATGCAGCAATAGTTAAATAAATAGATCTTAGTACTCATAATATCCATTCGATTTCCCTCGAAATTGACCTTAATACTCGTAATATTCATTCAATTTCTCTCGAAATTGACCTTAGTACTCATAATATCCATTCAATTTCCTTCGAAATTGACCTTAGTACTCATAATAATAGACAAAATAGATAGAATACCTTAATACTCATAATAATAAACGAAATAAACCTTAGTACCCATAATATTAATTCAATTTCCTCGGATGTCACGTCCATAAATGCAATCGTTTAATTCGATTCGGACGTCCCTTCTTAACAGGCGTTTAATTTATTTGTGACGTCACTACACGTTCAATTTAATACTGACGTCCCTTTATGTTCAATTCAATACTGACGTCACTACATAAGAACCCTTCAATTCAGTACTGACGTTACTACGTTAGAACCGTTCAATTCAATACTGACGTTTCAACATGAGAATCGTTCAATTTAATACTGACGTCACTACATCAGAACTGTTCAATTCAATATTGACGTAACTACATAAATATCATGCCATTTTATTTGTCATCTTTGACCTGTACACAATTTTGTATTACGTTCAAGAACAGGGTCACGACCAGTGGCCACCGTTCTTTCTAACATCAATGTCCTTCTGGCCCATGAGCCAGGCTTATGGGTCCAACAAGCAGCCCTAATATGCCCAGCATACCCACGCTAGTGTCCATTTCAATTACCTCCTGAGCAATTTGGAAGGAACTTCTTTTGCAGAAATGATCCAAAAGTTCTTTTTAAAAAGGTTTACCCTTCATAAAAATTCTTTGGACTAATCTCAGTCCGACATCTTCCTGCGTCCGGAGAGGTTCATACAATTTCATCAACCTCTCATTAGGTTACTATAAAATTAGACACTTCAAATCCTGCTGCTGCTCGCTCAACAAAAGCTCAGTCTTCTTTTGTGGCCCTCTCGCGGCGGCCCAGCAAACCAACAGCGCACTGCTGGACCAGCCAGCTATTACAAGAGTATCAGCATATAAATACATTCATATAAATACCTCAGAGTAATAGTGTCCATTCCTGGTACAACTTTTACGATGCAGCCTACCCTGGAATTACACTCAATTACACACAGCTCCTCGCTATGGTTACCCAGCCAGAGCTAACCTTACTTAACCTTCCTGCTGCTGAGGCAGTGCTAGATCCATCACCGCTGCCGGAGGACGATGCTCCTTCAAATCCCTAAAGCACTAAACTTGGGCGCCGCAAACAGGGCTGCTGCAAAGGGCTCTTGTACTGCTGCTTTCACTTTGTCTTCCAACTCAAATGAATATCACGACTATTTTGGATTCCATTAAACGTTACAGTGTCTGCTAACGTCTGGATTTATCAAAGCAAATTTAGAAAAATTTGTTAAGGAAATATAAGCAGCCAGCTCAATTTTAATGATGACTGCAATAAGTTTAAATAATTTTGTGACATTATCTAAACTATGTTATTAATATTCCTCTAAATGTTTTCTAAAGTCAAGACAACAATAGCTTATCATATGCTAAGATTGTGTTGGCACATTAATCCAATTATAGTCCGATAAGGGCCGCATTGTAAAAACAAAGGAGGTACCATAATAGCAAAAGTCGCTTATCTACGCGCGTGGATTCCAACATACAACCCCATTACATAGATGTTGGAATCAGCTTACGAAAATAAGGTACGTATTGCACTGATGGGGCCTATTGTACCCTCTAGCAAATATCCGAATGGCAACCTTGACGTACACTGTATGCATAGCTGTTCACCAGAATTACTGCTCTGTCCCGGCAGCTGCCAGCGCACTTCAGAGGTCTTCTAGAATATAGGTTTGTTTCACAATCATATATCCTTTGTGTGTTACTTAAGACCAGTCAGCTTCACCTTCCTCAATTCGTTATTATATTTGGAGAAGTAGACCATCACGATGTTTGCTATGCATTCGTAGTTCACTACGATAAATGCATTCGTAGTGCGCTACGATAAATGCATTCGTAGTTCACTACGATAAATGCATTCGTAGTGCACTAAGATAAATGCATTTGTAGTTCACTACGATAAATGCATTCGTAGGTCACTACGATTAATGCATTCCTAGTTCACTACGATAAATACATTCGTAGTGTACTACGATACATGCATTCGTAGTTCACTATGATAAATGCATTCGTAGTTCACTACGATAAATGCATTCGCAGCTAATGACCCCCTATGAAACTGTCACAAAAAAATGAACAGCTAATCCAATATTAATGTCTTATAAATTGCGATAGGAAAGGTTAGAAAATAATTCCACCCATTTGTAAATAGGAAAGTAAATATCATATCTTAGATCGGAAATGATGTACTTGCTATATTGTTTAACATGGCGAAGAAACAACAACATACGGAAATAAAAAAGCGCGTATCTAGCGAACAAATATTTCGTTGATTAATGTATTATTGGATTTGCTATCACCTGCAAGTGCACTGGAAATAGAGTAAGAGCATTCAACTAGGCTTTCTTCTTACTTTTTGCGTTGTCAAAAATTTATTGCGTGTCTTTTATCTATACAGAACAGTTGATCAATTTTGAATAGATTTGGTTTACAACACAATAAGGCAGTGTAAATGCATCGAGCACCCCAAGGAATTATTTTTGACCAAAGAAATGTATATTTCGTCATTTACATCAAAGATCAACCCACGAAATATGGACATGAAAACAAATTTACCTTGATTTTTTTTCCAATCTCTTTTACGATCTTTGATAGCATGACGAGGAGAGGAGATCGAAGGAAATACATCAAAGTTGGTTTAGCTCATCAATTTAAGTTATTATGAAAAAATAAATATCCAATACTTATGAGCCTATGTTCCGCCAGGGACACATGGACGCAGAACTGCAAGCTTGCTCTTTCACCTTTACCATTCCTGACTTCGTCATCAATTCGTCGACATGTTGTTCTGGTGGGCGTGACAGTACATACTGCTGTAGGGACCGGAAAGAAGCACGTTCGAAGGGAAATGATTCATTCCTTTAACCAGTGCAGAGACTGATACCAGAAGGGATATGTGTATGTATGATACCAGAGGATATGTGTATGTATAATCCCATAATGTTTTATGTGTATGTATGATACCAGTGAGGTTTATGTGTATGTATGATACCAGAGGGCTTATGTGTGTATGCTAACAGATTGGTATGTGTATGCATGATACCAGAGGGGTAGGTGTATGTATGATACCAGAGGGGGTATGTATATGTATGAATAAATGAGCCCAAGTTAGGTTTATTTTGTCAACAGCACAAAATAGTCGATGAAAAGAAGTAGTTTTCTTTACCTGGGAATTTCCGCTTGAATTCATCGCAAAACGTTTCCTACATAATTCTTTGGGGTGTTCATGCATGGGTTCCTGATTTAGAGGTTACTGCGCTCTACTCATAAAGTAACAGGATAGGTGACACGAATAAGTCACTCATTTTTCCAACTAAATAAAACTTTGCTTAATTGCCGTTTGTATGAACAAATCACTGCTCAGTTGTGGGTAACGTTATTAAATATTTTTTCAATAAATTCACCAAACTTATATATTTATTTCGACTAAATTCAGTTTTTATTGATACCATTTTATCGCTCACGAAAAATATTACTTAGCCTCTGAGTACGCATCTCTAAAAATTAGCCCAACATTGGAGGGGAGTTCTTCCAATACCCTCTGATCAAACAAGCTCCACTTTTGTTGAGGAAAAATAAGGATTAATTGAAGGCATCAAATCTACACCGTTGTCACATGATTGATTTCTTGTTTTAGAAATTCAAATAATTTTCATTCGTCATGTCAACATGGGTTATGACTTCTTTGACTAGCCGTGATTCATTGACTTAGTGATGATATGTTGAAGACAATCTTCCGTGGCCGACCACCGTGGTCCAGTTTTTGTGTTCATTGTTTATAATTGAATTGTCTACGTTTTCCATCATCTTTCTTTTGAGTCATTATTTTTTCAAAAATTATTCATATAGCATGTAAATTTATGATAGGGACCTGGCCATGCGGTCACAAGACAGTGCAGATTCCTTTATCTGACGTCAGTGTGCATGGATTATGTTGTGAACATTCACAAAGTGAATAAGTGGCTACGTGTGTCATTGAAAAAAGTTACACGAAAATTGCGCGGCATCTGGAATGAACCAACTGTTGCATCGATAACGAACCAACTGGTGCATCGATAACGAACCAGCTGTTACATCGATAACGAACCAACTGGTGCATCGATAACGAACCAACTGGTGCATCGATAACGAACCAGCTGTTACATCGATAACGAACCAACTGGTGCATCGATAACGAACCAGCTGGTGCATCGATAACGAACCAACTCTTGCATCGATAACGAACCAACGGGTGTATCGATAACGAACCAACTGTTGCATCGATAACGAATCAACGGGTGCATCGATAACGAACCATCTGATGCATCGATAAAGAACTATCTGGTGCATCAATAAAGAACCAGCTGGTGCATCGATAACGAACTAACTCTTGCATCGATAACGAACCAGCTGGTGCATCGATAACGAACCAACTCTTGCATCGATAACGAACCAACGGGTGCATCGATAACGGAACAACGGGTGCATCAATAACGAATCAACGGGTGCATCGATAACGAACCATCTGATGCATCGATGAGGAACTATCTGGTGCATCAATAAAGAACCAACTGGTGCATCGATAACGGAACAACGGGTGCATCGATAACGAACCAATTAGTGCATCGATAACGAACCAACGGGTGCATCGATAACGGATTATCTGGTGCATCGATAACGAACCATCTGGTGCATCGATAACAAACCATCTGGTGCATCGATAAAGAACCAACGGGTGCATCGATAACGAACCATCTGGTGCATCGATAACAAATTATCTGGCGCATCGATAACAGACCATCTGGTGCATCGATAAAGAACCAACGGGTGCATCGATAACGAACCAACTGGTGCATCAATAGCGAACCAACGGGTGCATCGATAACGAACCAACTGTTGCATCGATAACGAACCATCTGGTGCATCGATAAAGAACCAACTAGTGCATCGATAACGAACCAGCGAGTGCATCGATAACAAACCAACTGGTGCATCGATAACGAACCAACTGTTGCATCGATATTGAATTATCTGGTGCATCGATAACGAACCATCTGGTGCATCGATAAAGAACCATCTGGTGCATCGATAAAGAACCAACGGGTGCATCGATAAAGAACCATCTGGTGCATCGATAACAAATTATATCTGGTGCATCGAAAACAGAGCATCTGGTGCATCGATAAAGAACCAACTGGTGCATCGATAACGAACCAACGGGTTCATCGATAACGAACCAACTACTGCATCGATAACGAACCATCTGGCGCATCGATAAAGAACCAATGGGTGCATCGATAACGAACCGATTGGTGCATCGATAACGAACCAACTGTTCCATCGATAACGAACCATCTGGTGCATCGATAAAGAACCAACGGGTGCATCGATAAAGAACCATCTGGTGCATCGATAACAAATTATATCTGGTGCATCGAAAACAGAGCATCTGGTGCATCGATAAAGAACCAACTGGTGCATCGATAACGAACCAACGGGTTCATCGATAACGAACCAACTACTGCATCGATAACGAACCATCTGGCGCATCGATAAAGAACCAATGGGTGCATCGATAACGAACCGATTGGTGCATCGATAACGAACCAACTGTTCCATCGATAACGAACCATCTGGTGCATCGATAAAGAAATAACGGGTGCATCGATAAGGAACCATCTGTTGCATCGATAACGAATTATCTGGTGCATCGATAACGGACCATCTGGTACATCGATAACGAACCATCTGGTGCATCGATTACGAACCAACTGGTGCATCGATAACGAACCAACTGTTCCATCGATAACGAACCTTCAGGTGCATCGATAAAAAACCAACTGGTGCATTAATAACTTACCAACTGGTGCATCGAAAATCGATTTAGTTTTATAATCAAACCAGAGCTCCGATCTCTTCGTCTCTTTCTAGTCTCCCTGCTGTTTGTTAGCTGCTCGAGTGTAGGGCATTATAACGTAGTGCCTTCGGAGTAATGGTTACTATACGACGGAGTTGTTCTCATTCATCGCGGCCACATACACCACATCTTATACCCAAGTAACTTACAAAGGTCAAATGAATAACTATCTAAGCTATAAAATAGTGTCATGGAAAATCCCCTTCACGGAACTGCGCTTCAACTGGCAGTGCAGCGACCATTATAACAGAGATCCTGTTATTGCTGCCAGAAGTGACCAGCGTAGAGGAACATGCAACCTCATAGCCAGGATCACAAGGGCCCAAACATTCTCCCACTAACCAGCACAATGAACGTCTTTACTCGCCTCGACTATTCTGACAAAATCCAGAAGCTGGTCTGGAGCCATTTCATTTCGTTATTGCATTTAGCTTAAGTCCACTGTAGTTTGCTGGGGAAATTTAATTCTGGACATTTGGGGCAAACCTTCTCTCTTTGTTGCAAACTTCAGCCACAGCCCACTCACCGCCTCTTCTCCCTCTCCCTATACCTTTCCCCTCACACGTCATTCCCCTCGCCGTACCCTCAACGTTGCTCCTCCCTCTTTGTCTACCCTCAGCCAACCCAAGCTCTTCAAACATCGCCTTCCTGCCCCCCTCTCCCTACTCCGAGCCTGGGAGGCCGTGGGAGCAGCGTTCTCCCTGCGTCTCCTCCTCAGTCTCCCTCGCTGTCGCCCTCTCACCCTCACCGCCGCTGCTCGTCCGGCCAATGGCAGCGCTGGGGCTGAACTATGGTGCGGCAGTTGGTGGTGTCGGGGCTCCGCCCCCCGTAATTGGCCAACTGCGGGCCCTGGACAGACCCCCCGACCCCTCGGGGTATCCTCAGGGGTCAGGCGCTGCGGGCATGGCATCCATGGGGCGTGTTACTGTATAAACGGGTCTGTCCAAACATGTCAGAGGGGATGCATGTAAGACAAACATATAACTTATTGCCTTTGTGTTCAAGCCTTAAGAAGGATTACTTAACAAAACAGTATAGCAATGCCAAACGTTGTCATGAGAACAGCGGCTTGACCAGAATGACACACCTACGAAAAACATCTATCAGAGAACGTGGAAGAGGAATGGGTGGTTTATTGAACAAATATATATTTTCAAGCAATACTTTCATGATACCTAAGCTGTACACATTGATCATGTTAATCGCTCGATAGAGTGCAATCGTCAAAGGTTTAATTTGTAATAAAATTTTCTGGTATACTACATTGTCTCCCGATTAGATACCAATATTATTGCCTTCAGTTGTACTTGCTCGCCCAGTAATTCCTAGTACAGTTACAGCCATGATTCCGGATTAAGATTCTTCTTGCTTTATCCTCAAGTCGATTATTTCAACGTTGATTTCTGACGAGCCACCTGCCAGCCCTGTTGCCGTTGTCATTCACAGTGTTGATCCTTGTATGATTTGGAATCGTTATTTCCTACACAAACAAGATGGCTGAATTGCACCGGCAACGGTTTTCCAACACTTTGGCAAAGACCAACCCTGTTCCACATGCCGTGGTTTCGTGTCATCTC